>CM054177.1:132487662-132570162 GCA_028829895.1 Sinotaia quadrata | reverse complement strand
CTGTTTTGTACGCCTAACACAGTCGCATACAAACAATGTTGTGTCTAAATCGAACATAAAAAATATGTTGCTCAGTTATTTTGTGCTTGCTTGTTTCTTTCTTTACTTTCTTTAAGTTCGCTAATGTTGCTGGAAAATAGATCTAAAGTTCAATGACGTCATGTGTTTCACAGCAATCAATAAATAATAAATGTCGTCAAAAATCCTTGCAGTTCATGTTGATTTTAAAATAAACCCAAGCGAACTACTCTATAAAAGTAAAAATGCACAACACGACTTGTGACAGTCAAAATTTACACACGCAGATGGTCATGTACTCAGAGATCATCAAATATTAAATTACGTCAGAGTTCATTTGCACTTTTGCTACATTATCGACGACGCTTCCGGAACAGGAGAAAACGAAGTGACAAAAAGGAAACGCTTGAATATAAACACCAGGAGGGAATGTAAGAAAACGCTCCAGATTCCCCATCCATCCACCATCACCACCACCACAAACAAAACAAGCGAATTAAGTGTGCATTTATGAGATTTGCAGTCCCTGTCCAACATACTAAAGGAGGCAGAACCATAAAAAGTTAAACTCTTCTCGCCGACCACCAAAGGACGATGTGTGTCTCCGAGGGGTAAAAAGTTATTTCTCCCAGAATAAGCTCCAGTCACCGGAACACGAACTGAGCGCATGTTCGCCCTAAGGCGATGTAGTTGCTAATGAAATACATTACTTGGGCACTTTGTCAACTGTATCAGTACGACTACCACACTTTGTTTTGTTTGCTTAACAGGTGTACGTGTAACCTACGGAAGGTTATTGAAGTTATTTTGGTTCTAGCTAAAAGAAACATTGAAGTAATTCACCAGGAATAACGACAAGGAAAACAAAACAAACAAGGAGACAGTCACTATTAAACGTTACTATCTGTCTTTCTTTTTTCTAGAAGTCTTTTGTCTTCAGAATGGCTCTCTCCAACCGTCACCACAGACGTAGTGTTTGAGAAGGTAACTCGTGGCTCTGAGCGAGTTTTTTCCACCTGTTTTGGAGCTGCTCCAGCTTGCATGGATGGAGCGGAAGTGGAGCTGGAGAGAACAGGAACTGGAGCCATGCTGGTCTTATGGGATTGTACGGGCGGGTGATCAGACGAAGACCCCACCTGCGTCAGCCCTGCTGTAGTCACAGCAGCTGTAGTAGTTGAAGCTACAGCAGCAACTGTTGCAGCAGTAAGGGGAGTCGATGAACCCAGGGAAACATCAATGGTGGGCTCGGAGGATATTGTGGCTGCTGTTGTATGGACCACTGTACTTGACGCAACTACCGGCAAAAGAGCCGGCTGACTGCGCCGAATCCCCATCTCATTTGTCACGCTTTCGGCCAGTATCTCCGCCACGCTCTTAGGCCGGTCACCTGATTTGAATTTTCGAGGGGATGCTGGCTCCACATTCAGGTATTGTCTTCCACCTTCAAATGGTACTGTCGTCTCATCCTGACTATGGGATTTAGTGTCTTTCAGCCTGCGAGGCCGTGTCTCTCGCCCTTCGAACGCGGCCTTGAAGAGTTTGCTGCTGAGAAAACTCGCTCGCCGTTTCTCGTTGCCTTTCACTTCCTGGCACTCAAGTCCTTCCTCTTCGATGCTCTCCTGCCGTGGGGTTCCTGGCACCCCATACGCGTCTCCGACGCTTCCAGAACGCTTTCTGTCTTGGCTCGGAACTTTTAGCCCAAAGAGGTTTGATCCAGAGTACACCTTAGGAAGTTTAGTCCAAATATGACTGTGCTTGTGTTCTTCCAGATCTATCAGATCGCGTTCCTTCAAATTCTCCTTCGACCTAGACTTCTTCTCCTCTGAAATCTTGTGAAGACGCGATGAGAAGTCGAACTTGAAGGACCGCTTCTTTTGTTTGCTGCCGTCGGAGCTCTCGTCGGAGTCACGGTCTTCGTCTTCGCTGGCTGAAGTCGGGATCGGGGTGGATTCCATCACTATCTCGTTGACGAGCTTCTGGTCTTCTTCCAGGTCGGCACGGCTGGAGACGATGCTGGGGTTCTTGCCGATTTTCGTTAGTCGCTCTGCTGCTACCGATTCCATTGTGCGCCTCATCACCGGGTAGCGTTCCAAGACATCGTTGAAGTGCTCCACTGACAGCGAGTACAGGTTGACGTAGGTTTCGGCACGCACACTTGCCACGCGCCGAGCGTTCGTCAGCAGGCAGATTTCTGTGGAGCAGTAAAAAAAAAAATAATCATTAGCCTTTGTATCCAGGCATATTTCTGTGAAGCAGAGAAAAGTAATCATTAGCGTTCGTCAGCAGGCAGATTTCTGTGGAGCAGTAAAAAAAATAATCATTAGCCTTTGTATCCAGGCAAAGCAGAGAAAAGTAATCATTAGCGTTCGTATGCAGGCAGATTTCTGTGGAGTAGTGAGAAAATAATTAATAGCGTTCGTCAGCAGGCAGATTTCTGTGGAGCAGTAAAAAGTAATCATTAGCGTTAGCAAAATACATATTTCTGTGGAAGAGCGAAAAAGTGCTTATTAGTGTGTTGCCTGTTTATCGGGAGTTGGTGAGAACATTTCATTAGCATTGATGGAAGGACAGAAACTTGACATCAGTAATGAAAAGTTACAACTAATAAAAAGTTAAATACTCATGCATATGTTCCGTTTTATTTTACTGAACTAATTAGCAATAATTTTCAAAGTGTGACGCAAGATAAATGGAGTCGAGATAAACGAGTGACGCCAGAAAAATTAAAATTTGTCAGTGTCTCTGTGAATGGACGAAAAGTATGGTACATACTTGTGTGTATGTCTGAGCAAGCGTGCGTGTGTCTGTGATTGTGCATGAGAGAAAAAAGCCTATACAACTCCGATGTCCGTACCAAGGCAACGTACAGAAAATGAACACCCAAATCTTCCAGGCAAATACACATTGTGTACCTAAGCAGCCCTCAAAGGGCCCTAGCATAACAAAGACAAAATCACGTATACTAGTCGGATGTCCAATAACAAAGACAAAATCACGTATACTAGTCGGATGTCCAACTGACCACCAAAGTAAGAGCCATCAGAGAGACTCGTTGCGACCTCCCCGTCTGACGTGACGATGTCCACAATGCCCTCTTGAATGAAGTACATCTGCGTCCCCATTGTGCCCTCTCGAATGATGTAGTCTCCGGGCTGGTATACTTCGAACTGTAGCTTGCTCACGACCTCGGACACGAACGACGGGTCAGCATTGGTGAAAAACGGAACTGACGCTACTAGAGAGCGGCAGTTGTGATTGACCACTTCCTAAATGGTGAAAATGAATTAGACATATCAATGTAAATCATCTTATAACATGAGCATACACACACACACTCATTTACACGCACGCACCAAAGGTAAGCACAAGCGCGAGCACACACACACACACACACACACACACACACACACACACACACACACACACACGCACACACACACAATTCCACAAAAAGCGCTAGCATACAAAGAGTCGCACGCTCGTATGCACACAATCGATCACATATTTACATACGCACACGATTACATACACGCGTACACACTCACACTCGAATGCACACTCAGGCAAAGATTCACACAAACACACTACACATCAATCTCTTTCTTATGCGCACACACACACACACACGCACGCACGCACGCGCGCGCAAACAGCGACACGTAGTCACGTAAACATGGACACTTGCAATACACACCAAATACTGTTTTAGAAATGTCCTCACCCGCTGTAAGACCTGGACTATTTTAACGCCTTCCAAATTACTATCAATATCTCAGTGTTTACATTTTTCGAGCTGTTATTGAAGCGACATTAATTTTAGGAAAATAATTCATAAGATAACATATGGAATAAATATAGCAAGAATCCATCGTGCTCTATCTCATCATTGACCATTTCCCCCCCACCCCCATCAAACACTGAAAGCTCTTCGCGTTTACTCTTTATTAGTGGCCTTCCTGTATTTGTTATTGAGTCCTGCATAATCGGACATAGAGGCAGCGTAATCTTCAGTCTTGATCTACGAGATCTGACACCGAGTGTCGTCAGGATTTGACACAGATGGATTATGCTTGTTGGTCTCTCATCACTTGCTTTGTTTAGTCATACTCAAGACAAATTACGTATTCACTCTAAAATTTTTAATTGTTTTTCCTTCATTTGAATGAAATTACATACATTTTGGTGGTGGTGATGGTGGTGGTGGGGTGTGTGTTATGTGTGTGTGTGTGTGTGTGTGTTGAATGAAAAATTCGCATGTAAGTGTCTATCTTAAATCCAAATAAATTTATCCAATGAAAACAACTGTGAAGAGTATATTGCTATCATTGAGAAAGGAAGAAAAGCATAATTACTAGAAATATTTACAAGGTGCCGACCTAGATGCAAATCTAAATGTCCACTTACGTGTCTAAGACACTCATTGAGCTCAGACAGAATTGTAAATTCATCAAACATTTTCCCCTGGTACCGATGTTCATAATAGTCTGTGATCCTTTGGCGCAGGCTCCGAGGAAGCTTCCGGTAGATCATATACTCTTCCACTTGCTTGAACTGCACGAAAAAAAAATTAAAATATGCCATTTCAACGCCAGCATTTCAGATATGTAATATTCAACATTTCTAGTGTAAAGTCTGAATTCACCTTAAGAAAGAAAGAAAGAAAGAAAGAAAGGAAGGAAGAAAAAAAGGAAAAGAAAGAAAAGAAAGAAAGAAAGAAAGAAAGAAAGAGTTTCATCAAGGATGTCTTTTTATAAATTGCTGACAGTTTTGACTGGATTTGAATGTGAAGGCTTCTAGCACAGCAATATACTAATTTGTATGATAATTATACAATTGTACTGAATACTGCAATTCATACAAATATACTAATTTGTATAATAATTATACAATTGTACTGTATACTGCAATTCATACAAATATACTAATTTGTATGATAATTATACAATTGTACTGAATACTGCAATTTATACAAATGAACATGCATACTTATTGACAGGAACACATAAAATACCAAAGAATTTTTAATTATCAGTAACTCTTACAGATGACATACTTTGCCTAATAAGAATGAATTAATCATTTTTTTTTTTACATTTTTGTCAGATGTTCATCTCACTTGTTTAGTACTTTCTTAAAGAGTTCAGGTAATAGGTAAAAGCCAAGAAAATAACAGGATTTCCACTGCTCGACGTAAAATATTATGTTAACCTTTACTACATAAACAAAATTATAGTGATAGCTGAAACATGTACATAACATTAAATATTAAAAAGAAAATATTGCTGAATTTTTAACCACATATTTTGAAACTGTCAAATGCGTGTAAAACATTATGGATTACCGCCACTATTGCACTGCTCATACACATAAACACACACGCACGCACACACACACACACACACGCGACACACACACACACACACACACACACACACACACACACACACACACACACACACACACACGCTCGTATATACATTACCTTCTCATTGTAAAGTCGACGCGATGTATCGAATGACTGGATGAGTGTAGTGGTGTGAGCTAAAAATAGCGCATAGCAGGTGGCGCCACTAAGCATGCTGAGGATCGTGAGCCAAGTGTCGGACATGTTTTGTGGTGGGAACCGTCCGTACCCGATGCACAGCATATGGGAAAGTGCTTTAAATAGAGCCCACGTGTACTGTTCCGCCCAGTGAGCGTCCTAATTGAAAAAATCCCACAGTAATATTCATTTCAATTACCTCTTATTAAAGGGGATCCAGAACTGATAGAAAATGCACACATCATCAGAAAATAAATATACGAGTGTAAGATAATATTTCCTCGGTGTATTGTATTTCGTATTGACAAAGAAACTCTATGATTGCACAAAGATGGCATAATTTTAGTTATACATCCTCTGTATCCATATTCTATGGGAATTGTACATTTTGGCCTTCGTATTTGGGGGATTGATATTGGCATGTGTCAACATCGTTCACCTCTTCATCGACACTGGGGACTAGAGATTTTCCCAATGGACGCGCTGCCTCTCGACATCTCATGAATGAATGTGTGAATATACCAAATCTACCAAGCATACCACTTTTGTGGTATGCAGTTAATTAGCTCCATATACTTTTGAAGATTATCATACTAAATCACTGGATGATGCTCATTGTGAAGTATGAAAATGGTTCTTCAAAATGTACCACGTTAAAAATCAAACTAGCCTTTCTACTTTTTGAGAAAGAATGTGTTTGGAATCGTCCTGGAACAACACAAACACACAAAGACAAGCGAAAACAAATGACAACATCCAGAAATACTGACACATGTACGACCCTAATCATGCAACAAACAAATTAATAAGTGACGTACTTACCATTAAATATATACCCAAACAAACTGATGTAAGTTAGTATTTTGTTTGTTATAACTGAAGTAAATATAATGCTGTAAGCAACCAGAGAAGTATTTTTCATGGAGAAGTGTGTATTTCATAAACATGCGAATTACTGATGTATTTATTGATGCAAGGTCTACCATGAGCATAGATAAGCTAATCACGCGTTGTTCAACGCTGGTATCTCACAGAAGTAAGCACCCACGACATGATCTCACAGAAGTAAGCACTCCATGTCATGATGCATAAACACAGCTAACTTACAAATGCATTAAATTGAATATGAAATTATACATAACATATATGCGGTTAAAATCTTACACACGCACAAGTATTTGCCATTACGCGTGAGATAATGTAGCGCGCGCGCGCACGCACGCACGCACGCACACACACACACACACAGAAAAACACACACATACACATAAAAGAATGACGTACGCTTCCATGCATGTCAATAAGGATGATTATAAACTTTATGTAAAAGGAATAGGAATAAAGGCAAATGCATATCCTATAGTCGTCACAACTTTAAGTTAAAAATAGATTTAGTATTATATTACAACTGCAAGTTCACTTGAACGCTCTGCGATCTTTTCAAAGCTGTGTAAACGGGAAGTATTGTCAAAAATGACTTGCTTCCACCTCCCGTATTTAGTGATAAATTGTATTGACAATGTCGAGGTCAATGGCCTACAAAAAATAAATGTAGAGATGGTATCAAGGTCAGTCGCCTGCAGGGATAGATGACGTGATGACATCGAGGTCAGTTCACTAACAACTACGCACCTGCAGCTCTTCTATGGCCACCCAGCTCGCTTTAGGGAAGTCTTGGAGCATTGGTACTAGGAACTGAAGACACCCATTCCAATGGCCGAGCAAAAACATCAGGCAAATGAGGTTAAAGATGCGCATAAATTTGCCAGCAATAGCCAGGAACTGCAACATAGCAAAGACACTGATGTTTACGTCGATGACAGCAATCAATTGCTCTCTATATACACATTCCTATGAAATACAAACACACAATATTCAAACCTTTTTACTCTTGCTGAAATTAAGCAGGATTGGGGGGGAAGAAGAATTAGCTAAAAAGAAATAAATGAGAGCCATTGGTGTCGCTGATCAATAGTGTTAAATAGAATTGGTCCGAAAAATAATCGTCCGGCATTTCCTGTTGTCATCAATCAGAGAAGAGGTATCGCATAAATAATTGATTATGTTTGTGTGCTCATAGTTATATGACTTTAGCAAACTGTCAAGAGCTTTAACACCCCGCACTCACCCAACACCCATAGCTCTCTACCTCTCTTTCCCACAGCCTCCCTATTCCTTTCGTACCGCCCACACTTAAGAGAACTTTCAGTATTCTGTATGATTCATTTAGCAAATCCCGTCCTATGTTTTCTCTTATTTTTCAATTCATTTCGACAGCTGAGTTAGAAATCTGGTCAATAACATTGCATGGGCCTTGTCTGTATACGCTTGCATTAATAAGAGACTACAGCTCCCCAGGACAACCTAGAAGAGATTCCGAGAGACATCTTTCAGGATGTGTACCAAATTCAATCGGCACCAACTCAATTTCTTGGACCGCCAGCCTTGAGGAGGGCACTTTCGCTAAGTGGATTCTCTTTCTGCTTACGAAGATTTTGTCTCACTAGGAATCCAATACCATATACTTTTCTTTTCATTTAAAAGTTTTCTTTCTTGCATTTTGGAGCGTTTCTTGTCTTCGTGTTCTCTCTCTTATTTCGAGAGAATGGTTTCAAATGCATGTACATAAACCTTTAAAGTGACTGATTTGGTAAATTCCGGTACATTCTTTCCAAATAATCTGGAGAGTCTACAAATCAAGCAATGTCCACAAATTAAAAGTTTCTGGCAACAGGACAATGACACGTGGCTATTGTAGTTTGAACACCTTTTAGTCAGGGTACTGATATCAATCAATCTATCTATCTATCTATCTATCTATCTATCTATCTATCTATCTATCTATCTATCTATCTATCTATCTATCTATCTATCTATCTATCTATCTATCTATCTATCTATCTATCTATCTATCTATCTATCAACCTATCTACATGTCTATCTTTCTATCTATCTATCTATCAACCTATCTACATGTCTATCTTTCTTTCTATCTATCTATCTATCTATCTATCTATCTATCTATCTATCTATCTATCTATCTATCTATCTATCTATCTATCTATCTATCTATCTATCTTCTACTTATATTTATGAAATGTTATTATTAAACTATTTTATCAGTCCACCAAATTATTTTCATTTTCACGTTCTTTAACAGTCGAATAACACAAACGAACTTCTAGAAGAAATCATAGCACAACTGAAATAGTGAATTTTTATTTTTCATTAAAAACAACAACAACACCACCTAATAACATGTCAACCCACCCATCCTTACCAAGCGATTCCTCTCTAATATTTATATTAGATTGTTGCAATACGTACCTCTTCCCACTGTTGCACATAGCGGACTAGTCGGGACAGGCGGAGTAACCTCAGCAGGCTCAACAGCTTGGCTAGACGGAGCATGCGCAGTGCTCTCCCTGTGTGCGTGTTTCATTACATAAATCTCAGTAGATATAGGTATTTCTCATTACTGAATTAAAAGCTAATTTTCATAAATAAATATGTACAATGCAAAGCATTTTCGATAGTAAATTAATAACATTAAATGCACGCAATAAAACAGTGGCTTTCCTAAAACAAATCTGCACTCCTGAACTTTCATTGTGATTTCAATAATTATAAAAGTACTTTCACCTGTCGGTTATAATAATAAAAAAAATAAGAAATCAAATATTTAAATAAGTCGAAAATGTCTTAATCGAGGGCATACTAACCGACAAATAAAGTACGTGGCAAATATTATCAGAGTGAGCTGGGTGGGGGTGGGTTGTATAGATAGTCGTTCATGTGTGTTTTTAAATGAAATACTTCAGATATATTGATTTAGATGAAATTACAATTGATCACAAAAATAAACGTAGAACTTAAAGTATCCCAAGCTAATTATTTTGAAAGGTTCGTTCCATACTCTGAAGGAAAACTTATTTTTTCTGGCCAATTATTTGTCAACGTATGTAGTACTGATCGGTACTAGAATACTAACGATTGGAGGGGAGTGAGTAGGGATGTGCTAAATATTAAATATGCTTATTTAGTCAGACATAGGATGTGTGTGTATGTGTGTGTGTGTGTGTGTGTGTGTGTGTGTGTGTGTGTGTGTGTGTGTGTGTGTGTGTGTGTGTGTGTGTGTGTGTGTGTGTGTGTGTGTGTGTGTGTGTGTGTGTGTGTGTGTTGTGTCGTACGTGCATATATCAAAATGATTAGTAGTAACTCTGAAGATTAGGTTAACGAGAGTTGAAAAAATACTTTTAAGTTTTTAAGTCTGACTTGGTATTCCGACGTTAGCTACAGGATTCGATTTTGCATTTTATTAAGGAACTTCCTTATCTGATTTTGTTTCATTGGTAAACTTTGCCTGAATTTCCAGACAATACTGGTTTTGAGTGTTAAGGCTTCATTGATCTTAACTGTTTATGAGTGTACTGGTCAAAACAGTCGTTAAATCTAAATATTAGTCATGGCTGTTATTAAATCTACACAAATCAGAACTATTGAAATGTTAAAATGGGATTATGGCTGATGTTATGTCTTCATGAGTCATGAGGTCTTTTAAATAAGCATTAATCGTGAATATTGCCTGGTTCATGGCTGTGGTTACGTAATCAGGACATGTTCATGGTTGTGGTAAGTAATCAACAAGGCTGTTGCTATTCTTAGGGGTATTAGGCCATGAATGCTGTTAAGACTATATGGGTCATGAATTATTGTGAAGTCAACACTAGTGATTGCTTCTTCTAAAACCTACATTGCTCATTGCTGGTTCTAATTCTACATTAGTTATGGCTGTTGTTAAAACAACACCGATCATGGCTATTATTAAGTCTACACTTGAATAACTTATTATTAAGTCTACATTGACAAAAGATGTGGCTAGGTCTACTGTGGTGGTGGTTTTTTTTCTTTTTCTTTCTTTTTTTTTAGTCAACACTGATCACATGCGTATTGTTGACAGATGTATGTGTCGAGAAGTATTTTGGCGGTGAAGTCTTCACATTAAATATGACTTATTATATCTGGGATTGGTGATTCCTGTGATGTAATCCCGTTTATGGTGATATTGTTCTTGAAATACAAAATATAATAAAATCCTGAGTTTATAGGGGAAAGAGTGAGAATGCATATATAGCTATTACTAGGCATCAAACACCAAAGCCTTAACAAAGCAAACATATAACCAATAAAAGCGACATTAGCTTAAAATAAATATAGAAATAAGCATGAGAAAGATGTGTATATAAATAAATAAATATGTGTGTGTGTGTGTGTGTGTGTGTGTGTGTGTGTGTGTGTGATTTGCTTATTCACTATTCTGTTACCATTTAAGAAGATTCTATTACATTGTAAACTAGATAAAGTAATCAAATATAGAAATAAAAACAAATAATAGACAAATGATTGAATGATTGATTTCAAGGCATCAACATAGTGACTATTTGAACACAAAAGACATAGAGAAGAAGTCAAAACATTGTCATTGTCATCTGTATGGCACAATTTTCAAACAATGTTTAATGATTGTCCGTAAACAAATAAGTTTTCAAAGAGTCAACGTTGTCAACATTTAAGATGACGTCTGTTTTAAGTAGGTAAAACAGTCCCTTTTGTCCACAAACTATTTCATTGAAACCGTCCTGGATCATGGTGACACCACTCTCACTATTATCATTAATAATTCTGACCTGCTTGTTTATTTCACTGCTGTCAATTGTCCAAAGTAAATGAGTAAATAAAAACACCACTGTTATCAATTGTCCATAACTAATTAAGTAGGTTAGAAGAGTCACATAGATCAATTTTCTACAAGTCAGTAAGCGGTCAAAAGTGTTTCTGCTGTTATTTGTTCGTAAGTGAATAATAGATAAGAGATGTATCTTTAGCGAGTTGACCAAGCGTTAATAAGTAGAACAGAAATGATAGCTGTCCCAAAGTATATAATTAGTTCAAAAGCGTTTCTCTTATTAACTGTCCAACAGTAAATAAGTAGGTCAGAAGTGCTCTAATGTCAGTTGTCCCAAAGTAAATAAGTAGGTCAGAAGTGCTCTGCTGCCAGTTGTACAAAAGTAAATAAACAGGTCAGAAGAGTCATTATTGTCAACTGTTATAAAGTAAATAAACAGGTCAGAAGAGTCATTATTGTCAACTGTTATAAAGTAAATAAGCGGTCACAAGAGTCACCGTTGTTAATTGTAAATGCATGCCAGAAAATTCATTATTTATATGTAAATAAGTAGGTAAGAAGATTAATTGGGATAAATTATCTGAATGAAAATAGTAGATCTGAAATATGACTGTTGTCAATTCTTCAAATGCGAATAGGCAAGTAACAAGTCACTGCTGTCATTTGTCTAAAAGTAAATAAGTAGAGCAGAAAAATTACTATTGTCAATTGTTCAAATGCAAACAGTTAATTTATAAGTCACTGTTGTCGGTTATATAAACGTAAATAAATGGGTCAGGTATGTGACTGTTTTTAATTGTCTAAACGTAAAGAAAAAGGAAAAACAAGTTACCGTTGTCAATTGTTCAAAGACAAACAGGTAATTCAGAAATCACTCCTGTCAGGTGTCTAAAGTATATAAGTAAGAAACGTCAGTGTGGACAATTATTCAAAAGTCAAAGATAAACAGTTAATTCAGAAATCACTCCTGTTAGTTGTTTAAAGTAAATAAATAAGAAACATCAGTGTGGACAATTGTTCAAAATTCAAAAAAAATTCAGAAAAAGTTATTTTTGTCAATTGTCAAAAATGAGCATTATTTTAAAGATGTCTCTCTTGCTAATTGTCTAAAAGTAAATAAGTAGGTTAGAAAAGTCACCGTTGACAAATGTTCCTAGCAAATATTTAGGTAAAGAGTCATTAATTGTACTCTTTTAATAATTAGGTCAAAAGAATTACTGCTGTCACATGTTCAAAAGCAAGTAAGTAGAAAGTAAAATTCAGTGTTGCCAAATATCTCAATATAAACAAGTAGATTAGAAAAGTTACTGTTGCCGCTTGTTTACAATTAAATAAATGTCAACAAAACCAAGTAATATATTGTCCAAAGTTAACCGAAAACCAGAAATTTCATACCAACTATTCTTAAGTAAATAGGTAGTTCAGGGATTCTCTGTTGTCAATTGTCAAAGTAAATAGGTAGTTCAGGGATTCTCTGTTGTCAATTGTCAAAGTAAATAGGTAGTTCAGAGATTCTCTGTTGTCAATTGTCAAAGTAAATAGGTAGTTCAGAGATTCTCTGTTGTCAATTGTCAAAGTAAATAGGTAGTTCAGAGATTCTCTGTTGTCAATTGTCAAAGTAAATAGGTAGTTCAGAGATTCTCTGTTGTCAATTGTCAAAGTAAATAGGTAGTTCAGAGATTCTCTGTTGTCAATTGTCAAAGTAAATAGGTAGTTCAGGGATTCTCTGTTGTCAATTGTCAAAGTAAATAACTCGGTCATTGTCATCAACGAATGTCCACGTCTATCATAGATCAGAAGAATGAGTGGTGTCGTCCATAAGTAATTAATCACACTTAATAATTGTTATCGACAATTGTACTTAAGTAAACAGCAAGTCAAATGAGCAAGAGTTAACGACAAAAGTCCTCACAGTAGCTAGCGGAACGGAAAATGAGGACAGACATTAATTTAAAGGGTATGGAAGTGGAGAACAAAGAGAAAGAGCACAACTACACGCTCAATACAGACTAGTTTTGTGTGCTTGTTCGCTAAGCATTCAATTTGTTTCAAGTCAGTCTACAAGGTCGGTCTACAAGGTCAAATCTACAGAGGGGAGAAAAACAAGACCTGATTTACAGCAAGGAACTGGACATGCATGAGTGGAGAGGGACAAATGTAACGCGGGTAGATTTAACTAGTTTCGCAAAGTGCATGACACATTCCTACTGAAATGAGTAATCTCCTATATTGCTGCGAATATTAAATTCATTTCCAACAGAGTAATCGCCATTCATGCTGTGAATATTTAATTCGTCTCCAAGAAAGATGTTTTCAGCTTTAATTCCCTAAAATTGAAATTATACACACTAATCTATAGACTCTCAAACTACAGCCATTTCAATACAAGCCTTCTACAAATAGCCCAAAGTATAGATGTCATGAATAAAGTACATATAGAGAAACAAAACATAAAACAATCACGAGATACATTGATAAACCTAGAAAGAAACATATACACCCATATTAGGCTATCTTTCAGATGAACACAAATATACTACAATTTTAAAAGATCGAGAATTTAAAGATTTACGCATAAATATTAGGAAATAATGTCAGTGTCAGTGGTCATTTAATTATAAGGAATCTAAAATTAACATTGATGTCTTAATTAATGTGTGTGCAAACTATAAACAACGACTAGAGAGACATACATTCCATTCATGCAGTTGCCTTCGTCTCAAAGAAAAAAATGCAGATATCGTGCATATCATGCGATAGTGTGTGTGTGTGTGTGTGTGTGTGTGTGTGTGTGTGTGTGTGTGTGTGTGTGTGTGTGTGTGTGTGTGTGTGTGTGCGTGTGTGCGTGTGTTTCTTTTCATTCCTGGCTTCATGCGCTTATACTAACAACTCTTTCATTTCTTTGCCCATTGTTTTTTTTTCACTTTTGCCGGACAGCTGCTAGTTCAAGAACTATGTGCAACTCTTGGCGAAAGGTTCTGCAACAGATTAGCTAAAGCAAAGCTTACCAAGCGCGCTCACTTTTATCATAACAAATAATTCAGTTAGGAAGCAATGATTCAGGCAGTGTTAGTAACACAAAAACAAACAAGAGCTGGTTAGCAATTGAAGGAATTAAACAATGGGTCAAGATGGGAGGGAAAAGATAAAAACGTGTGAAATTCGCGTGATTTACTTTCAGGCATGCATCAATCAATCAATAAATAAATATATTATTTTTAATGATGACATGCACTATAAGAACTACAACATACGTATCATTGTAATTTGCATTACCAACAACGAACACGCAGAGAGTATGAAATAAAAGTCATCTGCAATGCGAATAAAAAGATCCATGAATATGCGCATAACGTTCACAAAAGAAACCCAATAGCTTAATTCTATTGATATAGAAATCAAGTCCCTAATTCATACTATAATTGTAATAACACTTTTACATAGCAAGGCGACCATTTCCAAGAAGACTCGCAGACTTTTTGAATGCTGATTATATTGTAATCGTGTTCATGCGATGTGCCGAGGAAGACTAATGAAATAAAAAAAAACCAACATAAAATGGAACTTTGTGTTAAGAAATCTGCACTGTTAATCCTAAAAAAACAAAACTGAAGAGGAGAAATTAAAAGGAAACGACAAGAAAAAAAGAAATCAAATGCAGTCAGTGGAACTGTGCCAGGAATACCGCTGCGAGACAAATGGTTTTGATAAATGCAAATAAATGAAAACAAAGATTCCTATCAAAATAGATCCACGTGGTATGTACAGTGACAATAACGAAGCGATAGGCTTGAATGATGAAACATAAACACCAAAGTACACTTTGCCAGAAGCAGAATAAAACGAGCCAAACAGAAATTGATTAAGCAAAATGTGGGAAAGTGGTGATAGTGGTGGTGGACATAAATATGACATCCAAGTAAAGTTAACTTTATATTATTATTTTACGGGTCATTAGCGCATTGGGCGTGAGATCCTCTTTTGTTCTGCTTTTATTTTTAAACTAGTCGTATTAAGCAAAGATGCACTGATAGCGATGTAAAACATGTGATTCTCTCTCTCTTCAAAGGGACAGCCCACTACATCACGGGTCTTCTCTCGGCTCTTGATGACACTAATTGATGGAAATGCTAATCCGTAGTGGAATTTGCTCTACAATGCTGATTCGTTCTAGATAGATGGTCTCATTTTGTTGGATCTTTTGATTAATACAATTAATTAGCATTGGAATTCACTTAACAAAACTAATATTGTTCTAGTACTTTCGATAAATGCAAATAATAATAATAATTTAATTAATAGCTCTTTGCTAGAAACTAATACTTATGATAAATACATAATATTTAGTCACTGTTTTAGAACTCGCTTTCTTTTACTATTTCACACAGAGAACCTTCGCTAGGTAATGTTATTGCACACTACAACTCTCGCTTGCTGGTGCTAATTCACTCTAGAATTCATTTGTTGGTACTAGGTCACACTAGAACTTATTTGTTGGTACTAACGTCACTAGAACTCTCGCCTACTGGTGCTAATTCACTTTATAACTCATTTATTTAATAGTAATTCACACTAGAACTCGTTTGTTGGTACTAATGTCATTAGGACTCTCGCTTTCTGGTACTAATTCACACCCAAACGCTCATTTGTTGGTACTAACATTAATCACTCGTTAATTGATACTAATATACAGTAGAACTCTCTCTTGCTGGTACTAATTCACACTAACCTCTTGCTAGTTGATACTTGTTGGAACTAATTCACACTAACCTCTTGCTAGCTTCATACAAATTCACATTAGAACTGTCTCTCATGTTGGAACTAATTCACATTAATCTCTCGCTAGTTGATACTAATTCACACTAGAACTCTCGCTTGTTGGTATTAATCAACACTAAGCTCTCGTTAGCTTATACTAATACATACTAGAACTCTCGATTTATGGTACTAATTCACACTAAAAATTCTTGCTTGCTGTTACTATTTCACACTCCATCCAGCTGATGATAATAAATACTAGAACTCTCGTTAGTTCATGCTTATATACTAAAACTCTCGCTTGCTGATGCTATTTCACAATTCGCTCGCTTACTGATGCTATTTCACAATTCGTTCGCTTACTGGTGCTATTTCACAATTCGCTTGCTTGCTGATGCTATTTCACAATTCGCTCGCTTGCTGGTACTAATTCACACTAAAATCTCTCACTACTTGATACTCATATACTACAACTCTCTCTTTCTAGTCACTAAATTCACATTGAACTCTCGCTCGTTCATTCTGATACATACATGGATGTTTTGCGAAAGAAAGACTAACTTTCAGGCATTGAAATTACTTGCTTTTTATGTACTGTTGAGGTAATCAAAATGAAAGCGTTAGAGTGTGTTTTTATGTTCCAACGGCCGAACGAAATACAACAGATTATACCGCGATTGTTACAACTCACTAAAAAGGTAGAAACATTGCACTGAATTTTTTTTTTTTAATAAAAAAAAAAAACGACAACAACGAAAGCGAAGCTTAAAAAATGAATTATAAGCATCGAGTATTTAATGTAAATGTATTCTATAATACAGTAGAAGTTTTGTGTTTTGACTTAATTTTCTCTGTCTTTTATGCATTTTGTTCATCTATCCACGCCAGCGAGTGATAGGACGGAAGTGAGGTAGGAACAGTGAGTGCGCTGGGCGACTAATTGGTAGGCGCATTATAAAATTAATGATAATAAACTATCTAAAAGCACATTAATATTATTTATTTATCAGACTGTATGACCATATGCTTATTTACATTTGTTTCCTTGACCTCTCTTGACCCCATTTTTTAGGACCTCTCTTAATGATCAAGTTAATTGCTGATACAGAAATACTTCACTATTGTCAAGGAAAAGGTCTACAAAATATGACATGCAAAGAAAGAATGTGCGCGTTCTAGCCAGAACTTTACACCATAACATAACTACTCTGCATAAAGTGTTAAGGAAATGAGTATCATAACAATAATATTAAACATGTTAAATTGCAATATCTTAGATCATCCACACTGATCCAAACAATCATATGTATATGTCAAAAATTGTGTGACTGGAAGAAAAATAAAAACAAAGAAAGGAAAAATGTGCTTCTATGGTGCAAAACTGTGCTGTGCTTCTAATGCAAGAAAAGAAAAACGAATTAAAACTAAAACATCATATTGTATCACGACTCGAAAAATAAAAGTTGGAATAAAAAACTTCTAAACGTACTAAAAAATTAATTATTTAAACCAAATATCAGCGATAGTAAATAAAGGTTGTAGTTCGCCCTCCTAAACTAAACTGCACAAATTATTAGCAAGAAATAACTAAGTTGCATAAGGCTGGGTGCTATGTTGGAGATTGCGAAAATTAATATGGCATTGTATGAATGCTAATTATGTTTGCAGCTGGATACGAAGTTCATTTGAGATTTTACTATTCAGCGCATACTGATAAGTTTTATATTTGTTATTTCTATATTTCTTACAATCTGGCTGATATGTCATTCGATTTAAGAGAACATTTCATGACAGCTACATATCAGCATATGCAATGAACACATGTTCTGAATTTTCGCCACTAGAATTAGTACCTCCCGTAAAAACATAGCACCCTATTCTGTTTGAAGTTATATCAAAAGCACTAACATAGCACCCTTTCCTGTTTGAAGTTCTATCCCAAATGATAATATAGACCATTTCCTGTTTCAAGTTCTATCCCAAACATTAACATAGCACCCTATCCTGTTTGAAGTTCTATCCCAAATGATAATATAGCACTATTTCCTGTTTGAAGTTCTATCCCAAATGATAATATAGCACTATTTCCTGTTTGAAGTTCTATCCCAAATGATAATATAGCACTATTTCCTGTTTGAAGTTCTATCCCAAACACTAACATAGCACCCTATCCTGTTTGAAGTTCTATCCCAAGCACTAATATAGCACCATTTCCTGTTTGAAGTTCTATCCCATACACTTACATAGCACCATTTCCTGTTTGGAATTCTATATCAAATGATAATATAGCACTATTTCCTGTTTGAAATTCTATCCCATACACTTACATAGCACCATTTCCTGTTTGAAATTCTATCCCAAACACTAACATAGCACCATTTCCTGTTTGAAATTCTATCCCAAACACTAACATAGCACCATTTCCTGTTTGAAATTCTATACCAAAACACTAAAACTCTCACAGTGAATCCATTACATATGTTTATACTTTCCCGTTTAAAACAAAATGAAAATTTATCACTTAGACACATTTTTCATTCAAACAAGGCAGCAATCCTTAACGACACTCCAAACGTTCAAAAAAAAAAAAAACTACAATGACAAATCCGACAAAACGAAAGATAAGCAGCCTTTCATTTCTCATACACGTTAACTTGTCTAATACGTCAATTAGCAAGTTTGCCGTTTTTGAAAGAAGCAATTTAGCTACCCAAAATGAGTCAGTTAGCAAGTTGGGAATGATCACCTTGCCAGTATGGAGACGCGTCCATGCGACCATCGTTACCTGCGTGGAAAAGCTGACTGAAATTGGCCTCAGAGTCCCACATGAGGAAAATATAGTCCATAGGAATGCTGCTTAACAGGTCCAGGAAAAACCAACTTTTGATGTAATGCCGTGCTATTCGCTTTGGGTCTAAAATGATTTCGTCCGCGAAATCGTTCAAAATGATTCCTAAAAAAAAGAAATCAATCAATCAATCAATCAATGAATCTGTCTGTCTGTCTGTCTGTCTGTCTGTCTATCTATCTATCTATCTATCTATCTATCTATCTGTCTATCTATCTATCTATCTATCTATCTATCTATCTATCTATCTATCAAACGTATACTCATATATACAAACATGCGGACACAAACACACTTATACAATGAGCTGCTGGGTCATATTTTATCACTTTCTGTTTTCTTTTTAAATTGGCATTGTGTTGTATAAAAGGCTCTATCTCCATAAACATGTGTAATAGCATTTATTTGTATTTTAAAGGAGGAGCCATGAGTTCTAAACGTCTCAACTAAAGGTCAATAGCATTTGCGTATAACAAAAGAGCCACTCGCTAAACACCTGATTTCAAAGTAATTAGCTTTAGTATTTTACTGAAGAAGCCATTCCCCTTAATAAAAGACTCCAGTAAATGTGTTTTACATTACGAACTATATTTCTTCGACACCTAGAGGAACAGATACTTACGTTTTGTTTTACAGTAGGATCCAGTATCTAAAACACCTATACTGTACACCTATACTAAACACCTATACAAAGTCCTTCAGTATCAACAAAGAAAGTCAATAGGAACTGTTTTAACAAACACTTGCAAGCAGGTATCGAAATCCTTAAACACTTCTGCATTTGCATTTACAGTAGGAAACAGAGTTCCCAAACAATTACTAGATTTTGTGTTTTACAGTAGGAAACAGAGTTCCCAAACAATTACTAGATTGTGTGTTTTACTGTAGGAAACAGAGTTCCCAAACAATTACTAGATTTTGTGTTTTACTGTAGGAAACGTTTTCTAAACATCGGTACTGAAAATTACAAACGTTTTCGTTTTACTGATAGAACTAATGTTCCAAAACTTCTTTACTTATATTTGTTAATATTAGTGGTTTACAGTAGGTGTTAGAATCCCGACACACCTGTATTAAACGTTACTAGAGTTTGTTTTACTGTAGGCGCCAAAGTCTATAAACACTTGTATTTAAACGTTACTATAGTTTGTTTTACTGTAGACGCCAAAGTCCATAAACACCTGTATTTAAACGTTACTAGAGTTTGTTTTACTGTAGACGCCAAAGTCCATAAACACCTGTATTTAAACATTACTAGAGTATGTTTTACTATAGGCGCCAAAGTCCATAAACACCTGTAATCTATTCATGCTTCATATGAGACAATGGCCCCAATGCACCCATACTAAAAGTTTCTAGCATTTTTTATTGTAGTAGGAGCCAAAATCCATAAACATCTGTAGTGATAAGTATTTATAGTTGTATTTTAGAGATACATCTCAAACTCTCTAGACATCTGTGCCGAAGGATACTAGAAATCTTTTGTTGTTTTGTTGTTGTTGTATTATATTTTAACAAAAGGTGCAAGACTCTCCAGCATCTAGACTGAAATTAGCACCGCAACTGACAGTTAGATGCTTTTGATATTGTATTGAAAGTCCTGACTGATTGAACGGATACAGTAATGAAAGTCGTGATTGAATGGATACAGTAGTGAATGTCGTGACTGATTGAACGGATACAGTAATGAAAGTCGTGACTGATTGAACAGATACAGTAATGAAAGTCGTGACTGACTGAACAGATACAGTAATGAAAGTCGTGATTGATTGAACAGATTCAGTAATGAAAGTCGTGATTGATTGAACAGATGAAAGTGGTAACTGAACGGATACAGTAGCGAAAGTAGTACCTGATTGAACGGATACAGTAATGAAAGTCGTGATTGATTGAACAGATACAGTAATGAAAGTCGTGATTGATTGAACAGATACAGTAATGAAAGTCGTGACTGATTGAACAGATACAGTAATGAAAGTCGTGATTGATTGAACAGATTCAGTAATGAAAGTCGTGATTGATTGAACAGATGAAAGTGGTAACTGAACGGATACAGTAGCGAAAGTAGTACCTGATTGAACGGATACAGTAAAGAAAGTCGTGACTGATTGAACAGATACAGTAGTGAAAGTGGTAACTGAACGGATACAGTAATGAAAGTCGTGATTGATTGAACAGATACAGTAATGAAAGTCGTGATTGAATGGATACAGTAGTGAATGTCGTGACTGATTGAACGGATACAGTAATGAAAGTCGTGATTGATTGAACAGACACAGTAAAGAAAGTCGTGACTGATTGAACGGATACAGTACAAAAAAAGGAACGGCCCATCGACTGTTTGAGTATGACCAATACCGGAAGTGGTCGGGCAAGCCTTTGATCCGTCAGATGCAGTGCGAGTCAGAGTTTGTACTGACAGAACCCTGGATGGAACCATCGTAGATCCAACAACTGCATCCTTTTAGAAGATTTGACACGTGTCTCTGCAAACAGCACGCGGCTGTAACGCGCATGCTTCTAAGCACGTGCAGTCTGTTTTCAAATGGATTTCCCACTGGAGTTACGACAAGAATTGTTTGACTATGTACACAGTCTGGCCTATACGTAACGACTACAACAGATACGCCGGGGCTGTCGTGTGCTAGCGACCATATTTGGAAGAATAAAATCAACATGTCTCCGTTTACTAAAATAACACACTGTATATCATTCTCTTGAGTGTTTAATCGATAATGCAAGGGATACTTTGTGTATTAAAATTAATAATATGAATCACACATTTCCTTACAGTACTAAAGTGAACTATCATTGTTTATTAACATAGTATTTTTAACCTGGAAGGAACGGGGTGAATTCTAAGAAAAAAATTATGCAAAACTAATGGATTTTATAAACGAAAATGAAATACAGTCCATTTCGGTTAAATATGCATAAGAAGTCATGATTATAAATACGAGATGGATTAGAAGAATTTATTTTCTGGGCAAAAAATAGTTAATTGAGACAACATAGTATTAGGAAATATTAATTGTTGGCACGTTATTGTAGACTACGTCAAAACGCTATTGTTTGTTTTGCAAAATGAAACTTTTAAGAAAACAGACAAGAGAATAATCAATATGTTAATCACTGAAACGAGAAAAGTGCCATGCCAGTAATTAAATCAGACATTAATCTACAATCAACTTAAGTAAAACTAGATCGATTCGTTAATGAGGACAAAATCGTAGTCAAAACATATATGTGCTTTCTGATGAAACTAGCTAATACATCTATATATCCTATCTCAAAACAAACAGTAAGGGGTAAGTGCTTTCTAAATTTCACTGTTGCAATAGCCGACATTGCCACAGATCATTTCAAGACAACCAGCTGCTCAGAGAGGACGACAGGAAATGGAAACGCCCGTCTGGACGGACTGACCGGTTCGGAAATTGATGACGATGTCCAGAAAAAAGACGGTGTCTGACATGCAGTTGAAGACGATCCAGTGAGTACTGAGGTCGTCGTTGAAGAAAGAGATGGCCACGGGAAGGATGATAAGATTGGCGATCAACAGCACCAGCATGAAGAGATCCCAGTAGAACCTGTCGGAAAACAACAATTTGTTGTCAATGCCACAACAATGTTCACATTGCCATCAATGATCAGTGAGGTCAACAGAATAATCGTCATAGTTGTTTGCCACATATTTACCGTTTTCTCTTCATATATATATTTTTTATCACAAGGCTCGTGCGTCAGTGTTTTGCCAGTTCAAAATGTTATGCTATCTTAATTATCTGGGTCATCACTATCAACTAGTAATCATCTTAATGGTCAATATAGTCAGTGTTTTACCAGTTCAAAATGTTATGTTATCTTAATTACCTGCGTCATCACTATCAACCAATAATCAATCATCTTAATGGTCAATATAGTCAGCCTCATCATTGTTATTTCTACCGAGTTGTTACATTTCATTATATCTTAAATGTTTGTTTTTATGTACGTGCGTATGATTGTGTGTGTGTGTGTGTGTGTGTGTGTGTGTGTGTGTGTGTGTGTGTATGTGTGAGTGTGTGTGTGACGTAAAAGAAAGTGAATACGGCTACATATTTTGCGATTATCATACATCTCTTGTCATTTCAGTTTAAATTGTACAATGTAATAAATATATTTCTGGGTTAGGTAGAAACCCAGGCCTGGTTGAAAAATAATTATTTTAAAGTCATTGTACAAATAATTTAAATCTTAAATAGCAAACCATACACAACAGCAAATTATAAGTAGATTTTTTAAATATAAAATGTAAGTATAAACTGTACTTTAATAACTTTTTTTCACGCCATAGATCCCTCCCCAAGATTTTCATACAAATGTATATATTCATTAATGATTATATACACAAACAATTAACTATTTAATGTTTAAAGTCAAGATGTGCTCATTCATTACACAAAAGTATTTATCTTATTCTTGTATTTTTATAAGCTTTAAAGTTCGTGTCAGTGGAGCCTCACTGCGAGCTGAAAGCAACCTCTGAAATTCCATTAATGGCAAGTCAAAAATGTTCTATATCTGATAAATGTGTCCTATTCTGTTGATAGTCTATACATATAAGATATTCTTTGGAGCTCTAAAAAAAAAGGACGAAACTTAATACCATTTAAGAGGTAATATTATATTATCACTCAGTAAATATATTCCACATTATCAAATGCCACCATTCCTCCTAAAGTAGATTCTTATTTGATAAGACAATTGCCAGGATAGTGAAAAAATATTAGTAGATAGAATTAATGTCGTCGTATGATTTAAAATATCAAATGCATCAGCATCAACATCAACAACACGGAGAGCAGTGAGTACAGTAGTAGCACTTGCCTCTTATTGCTCTCTCTTCCAGAAATCTTTCAAAGAGTGGCGTGCCTTTTCCCAAAGCAAAGAAATCAATCTCAGATATTAAAATAATCAAATGCACCACTTTCATCAAACTCATATTATTAAAATTATCAAATCATCACTTCTCTTTTTCTACGTACACCACCACCCAATACGATTGACTCTTTCATCGTGCTATGGCAGAGTTAAGACCCCTGAACTATTCTCCCATAACCCCATCTTCCACTGCCACCTTTACCCCCAAATCCAGCATGAATCTTTGCCAGCAGGCTTGGAATTCAAGTCTGTTGTGCTGGGTCAGGTACATTGCATGCCAGCTATTGGAATGAAGTTTCCTTGTTTTCAGTTCAAAGTGGAAGAGATTGATGGCAGTTTTTTCCCGAAAGACTTTCCTTCTTTCATTCTCTAGGGGACTGCTGCTAATGAAAAGGACCATAATGCTCGTCACAACGGATATCTGTCTGATTGCTCAACTTCGGCTTGTATGATCAAACTGAGCTCAGATCTTATTTTCCAGCAGCAATGGGAAACATGTAATGAACTTTTCTCCCCCACCCTTTCAAACTTGCATATTAAATTTGCAGAGCAGTTAGAAAAACACGCAAGGCAATGAATCGACAGACACGAAAAGCAATATTAAAACAAAACAAAAACCTAATCACAAATGGAAATTTAAAAAAAAAGGTATATTTGAAATAATATTAATCTAAAATCTAACAATGCCGTGCAAAATTTAAACCAAACCCAAACAAAATTAATACAAAAAACCAAACCTTTTACAAAAGAAAGACAGTAAAAAGCACAAAAATAGACCATCACTAAAATAATCTAGGAAACAGTTATAGCAGCATTAATGAAATGAAAAGCTTCAGGGAGAGCTGTTTAAAATGTGCCATATTAGAGCTAAAAATAAAGATCTTTATTATAAGGATTCTGTTATGGAACTACTAACAAGTAGATATAAGTGTCATGAGTGAAGTGTGCGGTGTGGCTTAATATGTCTGTAGAGTGACAAAAATCTGTCATGAAGAGTAACAAAAAGATACATATGTAATTGTTTGTGTGGCAGAGTAAATTTGCCTCTTCTTATTTTAAATTTAAATTGTTATATAAATTACTAAATTGTCAGAGTAACACGACTTTCAGCACTCCTTATGGTGTTATTTTTAAAAGTGTCTGAGTTTAAGTAAACAGCTCCAGGCAAAAACATTCTAGATTGCTGATGTAATGCAAACTAAGTGAGTAGTTTTCTAATATCCAATGATCATGGTTTAGAAGAATGAGACTAGCCAATGGGCTGAGTTTAAGGAGTTCTGTTGCAATAGAAAAATATACTCTCTAATCATCTAATCACTTTTGAATTTGGTGTGGAAGAAGAAATCCGGCTTTGAAAGGCAGTCACTAAACTGACTGAGAGAGAATGGACTTAGAAACATTTCATGTATTTTACTATTGATATATTATACTTGTGTTTATGTGGAGATGTACTCTGTGAGTTCACTTTTATTACTGCAAGTGTTGACCTAGACTATTGACAAGTAATCTGCTAAGAAAATGTGGCATTGTTTGATAGGTTGTATTTATTGGGCCACGTGTGTGCATTGGGCTAATGAATACTGTTGCAGTAAATTGCAATATGAGGATGGAGTGTAAGATAGAATGGAGTTATATTGTGATAAACAGGGAACTTAGGTTTGCTCCTTAGTCATATGTTGCAGTGTACAAGAGCCTTTCAGTGTCAAATTTCACCTTTTGATTCTTGTGTGTTGAGCTTCAAGCTTCAAGTCCATGTGTTCACCAGTTATAAACCTGAGTGACCAGGGAGATGTGTGAAATCTGGTGATGTGTGTAAGCATAAGGGAGTATGCTACACACTTTTATGTATCAGATCAGGGTATGCTGGGTACATTCTGGTACCTCTGGAGAAGTCTAGTACATTGAAGGTACCAGAATTATTGTGATTGTGTTCTGCTTGAAGGAACAGACATAGTGTGCTGAGCATTCAATCAGTTCGAGGGAAAGTGCACATCAGTGCTGTGGTGGAAGACATTTTAACATTGTTTCAAGGCCAGCAAAAGACTATTGAAGCAGTGCTTGACCCAGGTTATGTAAAAGGTTACAATAACTTACCTCTAATAACTCCATTTCTATTTTCTGATAGGACTAACCTGCAATTAGTATTGACTATATTGTTGAACAGTAATTTTATTTCTTTATATATAGAGAGACTGTGTAATGTAAAACTATCTGCATGTATGTTTCGTAGTATAATGATTCAAGTAATCAATTTCCTTGTAATTGTCATATGTATATTTGATTGTTCATTAATAAATTTATTGCTAAATTATATATTGATCTTCTTACAGATATTGATATCAATCTTATGTTGGAGAAGAAAGATGATGGAGAGGGTCTAGCTAAATATAGATTAAAGTCAGATGTATCTTCTACTTTAGTCAGACTTTTTCCACTCATAGAAATATTATGTGACTGTAAATGTTGTTTTATTTTGTGGAAGAGAGAAAACGTTAACAGAGCCCGCATATCTGCCAAGTGATAGACGAGTGGTGTTTGTTGGAGGATCATTAATAATAAAATTAATATTCTCATCACTTGAAATTAGTTATAAAAGATTAATTAATAATAATTTTCATTAACTAAGTGGTGTGCCTGTCACAGTTTGTCTAATGTGAGTAGTTTTAGAATATGGAATATTGTCAAGGTAATGAAGAAAACCCTAATAAAGAATCGTGTGAATTTGCCGTATAGAATTTATTACCAAGTGACAGTTTTTATAGCGAAGTGTATTAATAAGGTTTTATCATGCACGATACCAAGCTTCTGAATGCAATGTATACGTAAAGATAACCAATGTGTTCATTAGACTTATACATATTGGCATTCCTGTCCATGGACTGGATTGTATATGGGTAGAACAACCAGTAACTGAATTCATTATCTATGGATCGAAAGTATGTAAACTGAGCTTCCGCATTATTGCCATTCGCATCATGTGAGTAAAGTAGATATGTGTAATTCATCAAGCAATAAATTGGGCTCTCATACTCTTTGACATTAATATCAATGGACTAAATTGTAGACGTGTGAATCACCAGTGTATTAAGCCATCATTCACACTCTTTGACATTCATATCAATGGACTAAATTGTAGACGTGTGAATCACCAGTGTATTAAGACAGCATTCACACTCTTTGACATTCATATCAATGGAATAAACTGTAGACGTGTAAATCACCAGTGTATTTAGAGAATAGTAGCATTCTTGTCTGCTGACTGAAAGTTAATCACCTATATCACCAGGATATTAGCGACACCTTGTTGGCAGGAGTGTGCAAACGAAATACACCAATGTTGAAATGGGATGTAATGAAGAATTGTGTCGTAAATCTCATTACCATTTGTATATTTAAAGTCACAAAACTTCAAATTGTCAAACTTAAGTCAACAAATAGCTGATAGTAAGCTAAACTGCTGAGCGAAAGTGCATTGCGTACACATAGAATTTAGAACATAATTGAACTGAAGCAAGAAAACCTAGAGAACTATACATCTTTACCTGACGGAGTTCGTTCTCGTTACAAAAATTGCATGTCTTATTTCATATAAATCATACATGTGTATTACTGATAGGACTGCCATGTTAGAATCTGCTTTTTGTTTATACAAAACAATTATAACGCAATAAACATTTCTACAAGTTCATCCTTGCTCTTTGAGAAAGAAATATTCTTGTAACTGTGACTTGACTAATCTCTTTAATGTCACGCACTTCGTTTCCAAGTGTTCTGGATTACCTAATTACCTCTCCAATGTCTTAAAATACTTCGTCTTTTGACGGTCTCTGCAGAAATGTCAGATTCAAGATGTGACAAGACTTATTGCGAATAACATGACGTATTACGAGTGAAAAGACGTATTTCGAGTGACAAGATTTATTACGAGTGACAAGACGAATTGATAATGACAAGGTGTATTGAGAGTGACAAGACTGTTAATAGTGACAAGACGTATTGTGTGTGACAAAATGTACGGTTCGTGCCAAGACGTAATGCGAGTTACAAGATATATATTGCTAGAAACAAGATTATTATAGTGACACAATATACTGTGTGTGACAAAATGTACGATGAGTACCAAGACGTATTGCAGTTGACAAAACATATTGTGTATGACAAGATATATTCACTGTACAAGATTATTATGTGTGACAAGATGTATTGTGAGTGGCAAGACGTACTGTTACATTATTCGTGCATTCTAACTATTGTTAGCGAAGTGAGAAGCTCTCAGAACTGGAAAGGACTGTGCAATATAATGAGAATATTACATAGCCAATCTAAGGAAAGAATTTTGTAATATATTAAGAATTGTGTAATATATTAAGAATATTACATAGCCAATCTAAGGAAAGAACTGTGTCAATATATTAAGAATGTTACATAGCCAATCTAAGGAAAGAACTGCGTAATAGATTAAGAATACTAAATAACCAATCTAAGGAAAGGAAACGTGGTCTAGTTGTTCTCAACAGAATTATTCTAAGAGGAAATATCTACTCACCCACCCACCCAGTTCATTTATGATATCGATGTAATGTTTGTATGTACACGCTCGTTAGTAGTTTAGTAGAACATTAGCGGCACGTGTTGTAGTGGAAATACGGTAAGGAATATACTCGGTTATATATACTTACTATTTATTACAAGCGGCCTTGAAATGTTTATCTTTTCCACTGGCGAAAGTAAACCGTTTTCTGACATTTACTTATAGTCTGAGTCTCTTAATAAAATTAGTATTGTGGATCTTGAAGCTGAATTAGGAATATACTAATTCTATATTTCAAAAGCGTGAATTAAAGCACTTTGTATGGAATCCTGCACGTTTCGCTCGAGTAATACCACCCTGGTCCATAATATTAATTACAATAAGTCAAAAGCTCTTTAAAATATATTTTCAGAATATTCGACCTCACCAGCCTGCCAAAATACATTAATGACAACTTGGTTTCATCATATGCCACAGTCTAGACTTTTCTGAAAAGAGTTAAGCCCATTAAACCTAAATTTAGAATAATCTATATGGCTTGCTGTTGGACTCTTGACGTTTCTAGAAATAAAAATATTGACATTATTCTTCCCTGCTTCCATGAAATTATTTAAACGTGCATTGGACGGGGTATGCCACACTCCAAACTATGGTGAAATCACATTTCAGAACACCGTGCTGTGTTACAATACATTACAGCGAATTCATAAGCTGACTGGCAAAGTGGAAACGTGAGTAAAATAGCTTGAAAATGTGACTCACCACTCAATTTTACTAAAGCCTGGCTTCAATTGCAACATGCGGTCATCAGATCACTGTGCCACATGGGAAGTGAGGAAACAAATTTTTATCGACTCAAAATAGTGGATGTATCAGTCACAGCAGCAGATATAGCTTCTACAGAATTAATATGTACCATGCCTGGCACAGAAAGGTACACACGGCAGTAGAAATGGATATTCGATAAATCAAAGTATAGAAAGACCTTAGAGTGATGAAGTTTACAGTAGATTTAGTATACTACAGTTAAGACATACACAGATATGATAATTTGCATTTGGGCTAAAAGGAGATCGATGAGATTACAATAATGGCCACAAAATATGTTAATTATATGGCCAGTGCCATTGAAGAAAAACCCACTGAGCAAAGTTGGTTGTCAACCCACGTCACAGATGTCACAATATAGATATAAATAGAGAAACACACTACAGTGGAAATTTATAGAAAGGAATGTGTTATGTAGAGACTTTTATCAAGCATGGATTAAATGTACTATACACTTTTTATATATTGTGTTTACTTTGCTATTCATTGTGTTTGACAGTTTCCAACAACTTACACGGGTGAAACATCCATTCAACAACTTCTGTAATCAGTGTAATTCTATGAATGCATTCTCTTTGACCAATGACCATTTACCGATTATTTTCATCATTCTAAGCTTTGGTGCCAATTTGCTTATAAATATAAATCAATCAGCTATTTCGAAGTCGACAGAAACAAAATTGCAGATCACCAGTCAAAAGGAATAACAATCAATATCATGGCGTATGTTGCTGTAGAATCTTGAATATTAAGCAATCAATAAGAAACAAAATTTCCCCAAATTAAACCATTCTGCAATCTGGATCACCAGCTCTTTAACATATTTTGCTAAGGCTCCATGTCTTCATGCGAGAAGACAACTGAAGAAATATAGATTTAATGTGTGCCAAAATGGAACCTTGCCACTCTTATCGAATATGGTTTCCAGACAGAGAAATAGCGAGCAAAAATAGGAATCCATCTTCAATTCTAAGTAAAATACTTTCAGTTATTTGCAGTAGCCATTGAAAATGTTTATGGCGAAGAAAAGCCATATTTTCTGTCTTCATGCCTTTACCTTTAGGAATGCTAAAGAACCCTTGCTGTCGACATACTCCATTTCATTTTGATGGCATTTTGCCACTTCAAAGTGCGAGATTGCAAATGAGGCTCGTAACTTGATGCCGTTATTTAGAAATTGGAAAGAAAGCAAACAACAACAACAACAAAGAATTTAAAAAGAAAATATAATTAGTGGCTATTTCGCAAGTATTTTCACTGAAGTAAAGAAAATGAAAGGCAGGTGCTGTCCTCAAACTGCTGGGTTACGTAATCATTGATGTCTGTCTTGAACTGAATCCACAAGTAATGATGGCATTCGCAGAAATGTTAATGGATGGGGATTGTGGGAGGGAGGGTTTGTGGAGGTCGAATTAGAAATATCACTATTGGAGCGCAGGGTGTATCACCAACAGAAGTGCATCTGAAATCACGACGGATTAGTTGACTGGCATAGATACGCTTAGTATACGCTGAGAGGGGACGCTTTTTGCACACGTCTTTTGAAATGGATCTAGGTCAGAAGAAGCCGAGTATCAGGAATTCGAAACGCACAAAAGTAAACAATTAATCTAGGTGAACACTATCCCACTTTGGTTATATATCCTCACTGACAAATGAATTGTGTACCATATCACATTTGTAATTGAAAACTACAAAATAGAACTGTCTACACTATCTATTATGTTTTATGCAATTCTACACACTTTTATACACGATGAAAGACTGGAGATAATTTTGAGTGTATGTGACTGCCACACAAAAACAATGATATATTTTACATTCATATCGTAAGTGTGCGTGCGTTTATACTTTGGTCATACTTTGTGTTTGTTTATGTTTATATATATATAAAATGCACAAAATGCGAATAAAGATAATGCATTCATAGAATTACACCGATTACAGAAGTTGTTGAATGGATGTTTCACCCGTGTAAGTTGTTGGAAACTGTCAAACACAATGAATGCAAAGTAAACAAAATATCAATAAAGTGTATAATACAGTTAATCCATGCTTGATAAAAGTCTCTACATAACAATTTCCTTTCTATAAATTCCCACTGTAGTGTGTGTCTCGATTGATATCTATATTGTGATATATGTTAACGTGGGTTGAAAACCAATAAAGTCAAATTGTTTGAATGTTTGTGTGATTTTGTCTGTCATAGAACGTAACTGTATGACTTGTGATTAGTACTAACAAAAAAGTTTATTTATTACAGTAATTTGACCCAACCCCAAGTGAATACAGCTTAGAATGCAAATTGAATTGACGAAGATAACTTTTTAAAAAGCCATATGAATACGCAGGCCAAATTTCAGTAAGGAAAGGAATTATAAAAGATGTATGCAAATCAGTATATAAATTAACTAAATTTGCAGACATCGTCCAGAAATTGAAAGTGCTCCCATAGAACGAACTCTGGGAGAACGCGTCTTGTGTGTGAAACACCGCAGCATTATTAACACGTTATCACACTGAAATGATAAATAGTTATCTATAGTCATCGAGGCGTATGCTAAGTTCGTTTATATTTTGATTGATTTTGTTATCGTTGTTGATTTAGAAAATGGAGGTCGTGAAGGAGGTTGTGTTCATTCTTCCTTTCCTTTTCCTTGTTCCCACCAATGGCTTATGCTTCTCGCTGGATCTACATCATGAAAGAACGCAGACATTGATTTTGTTTCGCAAACAAATGTGACATAATTATGACGTAATTAATTTTGAAAAGTGGTTGTCTGTCACGGAATAGAAAGAGATTGGTTGTAGCATGCTTCATTGAAGCATCAGACGCCAACAGTCAACTATGTCATGGGAAATTAATCACCGTTCCCTGTATTCTTTGAAGAATTTTGTGTTCTTCAGTGCGCAATGTAATAAAACAGATGCATCCTCCTTTTCTGACATTTATTGTCTCCACTGGCGGGCTCAGACAATCGTTAACTACAGTCATCAGTGCTTATTATGAATGGCCACTCAGCAATTCCAAGTTTGGTAAGAAGTAAAAAGGACTTTGAAAGCTATGATCACGGTCATAATTCCATCGCGTACCCTCTGACCCCGCAAAACAAATAAAAATAAATTAAAAGAGGGTCTCACCCATCGCCCTCCCCTCCCCCCCCAAAAAAATTATATATAAAGTAAACAAAAACCAAAACAATAAACAAAAACAAGAACAGAGATTAATAAAGAAATATATCAAATTGCGTTTATTTATGCATAAAATCAATATTTTTAATGTAATGTTTTGTAGTGTAATCCCCATTAAGTACAAAGAAAGAAAGAAAGAAAGAAAGAAAGAAAGAAAGAAAGAAAGAAAGAAAGAAAGAAAGAAAGAAAGAAAGAAAGAAAGAAAGAAAGAAAGAAAGAAAGAAAGTAGTATTAATATTTCCTAACGAGAGTTGTGTTTGTTATTCAGTTTCTTCAACTTACTACAAGATTGTTGTTTCATCAAGTCATTTCTTTCTTAATCTTCTCCTCAACATTACTCATTTATGGCACCATGTTGAGATCTCGAGTTCACCAAAATCATAACTGCTCTAAAACGAGTTTCCTAAAATCCCACCAGGCTCCAGAATGAGATCACTAAAATAAAATCTCTGCTCCAGATTTTAACTAAAATTACATCTCTGCTCCAGAATGAGCTCACTAAAATCACACCCTGCTCCAGAAGGAGGTCACTAAAATCACATCCCTACTAAAGATTGAATTCACTAGCATTTCATCCTTTCCCCCAAATTAAGAAAACTAAACTGTGGCCAAAAGAGTATCGACCCATTGTCACAGAAACGCAAGCTGGACCTCGAGAACAGGAAGAGTACTGGACAGAGAAAAATGGGTCTTGATTTTCAAGTCAGATTGAAGTAGTTCTAATGAGAACTTCGTGCCTCGTTTAGAACAAATATTCCGTCTAACTGGACAGTTTTTCCTCTTTGAGAGAGAGGGGAAATAAATAACTGAATTTATATTAAATGTCACGCAGTGGGTGTTGGGTAAAAAGTATATTCAAAATGCTTGCGCGTGGCAATACAAGCAAGTTAGAGAAACGCACAGGCGCATATACTGAGACGCAGTGAGACATTGATGGTGAGTGAGTGGTACAAGGAAGAATGTGAAGGTATGGGTATAATACAGTAGAGGATAACATACTGAATTAAATTAAATAGAAATTTAGCCATACAAACAAATACACACCTTATACAGGTTACTATATCCTTGAAGCCACATATGGATTTTATAATGTGAGCAACAGGAGAGATAGTATAGTGACTCAAACCACGTCAATTGCTAGTGTATTGTAAGTCTACCTGTCATCCCTTCTGCAGTAAAGTGTATTGTAAGTCTACCTGTCATCACTTCTGCAGCAAAGTTTATTTTAAGTCTACATATTTTCACTTCTGCAGTAAAGTGTATTGCAAGTCTACCTCTTTTCACTTCTGCAGTAAATTGTATTGTAAATCTACCTGTCATTACCTCTGCAGTAAAGTGTATTGTAAGTCTACCTGTCATCACTTCTGCAGCAAAGTATATTTTAAGATTACCAGTCATCACTTCTGAGGCAAAGTATATTTTAAGCCTATCTGTCATCACTTCTGCAGCAAAGTATATTTTAAGTCTACCTTTTTTCAATTCTGCAGTAAAGTGCATTGCAAGTCTGCCTCACAACCACGTTTGCAGCAATGTACACAGTGACCCTCTGTCAACTTTTTAAGGTGCTATTGGGAAATATGGAAACAACTACACAAATCTCAAATGTTTCATCTTCTTCTGAAAACTACTTTTGTCCCTAAGCACCTTCATTCATTTAAATTTCGTTGTCAAATCAATATGTTTTCTTCCATCAGAGGCACATAGGTATTCACTAATAGTCTCCAACTAAGTGTTGTTTATGTTTTTGCCACCACCACCACCACCACAACTACCCGTAAAATTGATTTACAATTTAGTCACACATATTTTTTTAGGACAGTAAGTTTTTTTTAAAAAAAAAAATCGCCGACACGAGCTTGAGGAAGAAAAGTGAAAACAAGTCACGCGCAATGAATAAACGCTGACCTTGTTTGTCTGTATACAGTTAAATAAAGGACACTTTTCGCTATATTCTGTCACGTCCAGTTGACGTACGTCTTTGGTAAGTACGGGAATTGTTATGTCTGTTTTAAATTGACCGAACAACAGCTTTCGAAATTATATTTAAACAAAACCTACAATGTCCTCCTTAGTGCTGACATTTAACGCAATTATTTATTTCTTCAATCTAGAAAACGATGGCCCATTAGATGTTAGAAAAGTACACTCATCTTAAGGTGGGTTTATGTAAGATGCATAAAGCCCTATAGTACATCGCCTCTTCAGGACCAACCATGCTTGATAGCGTGCCCTTTCAAGTGTGAAACATTCACTATTCACCTACTAGTAAACATGAAGATCTACTATTCCAGTCAACCAACTTCCAGCCGTCATTTGTCGCTAGTTTTGGGGGAATTTCAAGAATCAGATTTTGGGCAAACGTCAAGTCGCCATATGTCATCATCTATCTGCCTGTCATGTTGGCCGCCATGTTGCGACATTTTTCCATTCTTACATCAGGTGCCAGTTCATGGAGGTATCCCATTTCATGCCCATCTTGTACATCAATTTTAAGTTCATTGTTATGGCAATTAAAAGATTATTCTGCACGAATTATTTCGATTGTCTTGCAAAGCTATGCACATTTCATAAATTTTCAAGATTCTTGAAACTACCGCAACACTCGTTAATTGTTTCAGTAATTGTATATTTCGGATTAACCTATTTGCACTCACTCAGTTAGGCAGAGAACTTGATAATATGATGCAGTATTGAGTTTGTTTTATTGCACGTCACTTCTTCCTTTTGTGTTTGTGAGATTGTATGGGTAGCTTTGTGAGCTAAAACGTTGAATGATTGCTTAATAAGTCAATAGAACTATTGTTGTGGAGAGTTGATTTATCTGTTTGTCTCATCCATTGTGCTTCGTGTCACAATTCTTTCGATATATTTCAGTTGCTGGACCAAAGCTGTATTCTTCAAGTGGTATTATATTGCGAATGCAACTTCTGGTTATTGCATTTGTGTTAAAAGCAGATGTGTTCAGTTACTATTAATCAATAGAATGCTTCCAAAAGTCATACAGTTACGTCAAATATACCGTTTTATGTCTAATGCTAGTTAATATGTTCATTGTTTATAATCTATATACTAGTCATAAAATCACGCACTTAGCAATAGAACTTTAAGTAAAAGAACTGTGTAAATTTAAATCTTAGTCAGTTTTATAGCACGCTTATATATTTTAATTTATGCTAGATACTTTTATTACGTCAGTTCGTGTATTGAGTAAATGAGTGCTAGAGAAAACCACACTACTTGTTTGACGTTAGTACACTCCATTTGCCTTACTTCTGTTCTAGTGTGGGTTCCGGGCTACATGCTACTATCACCAGACCTATGGCACTAGATAGGCTACTGTTCTTATTGTAAACTTAACTAGTCGGCATAATCCGAAGTTAAGAACTCTCTGTCTCTGTCTGAGATGTACTATTCACTCTTATAGTTCTCTCTCTCTCTCTCTCTCTCTCTCTCTCTCTCTCTCTACCTCTCTCTCTCTCTCTCTCCAAGCCTCCACTAAAGAATGTGTATTATTATTTATAGTAATAAACTATTGGAGAGTACAAATTATTATTAACACTGACTGTCAAAACTATGCGTGTTCAGTTGTGAACTAAGAAACATTAAAACCGACTTTAATGTTAGCTATAATATGATTTACATCACCAAAGTATATCTATTGTGCATGTTAATATTGTTCACGGCACTTAACTCTCTATCACAATGTGAGTGATATCAATCTATATTTGTGATACTTATCTAAAATCGTTTTTCACCATATATGTTGTTCATTTTACTTATCACATACAATCATTGAGTGTGACTGGAGATGGGGCTTCTTCGTGACTCTCAATTGTGATACCAATTAGGTCATTTGTGGCATGGTTCTTGTAAAGAGAGAATAGAGTGTGACATACAAAACCAACATATAGAATGGCATTCGCGCACCAATACATAATCATGCACACACACACACGACATACACACATACACACAGCCCACACACACACAGAGCCACCCACATACACCACACACACATACACACACACCACAACTACACACCACACACATACACACATACATACACCACACACATACACACACACCACACACATACACACAGCCCACACACACACAGAGCCATACACATACACCACACTGACTGCACTGACCGTCGTATAGTGTTGCTTCCATTTCATTTAATCAAAATAAACAAAACCAGATTAGTGTTTATCGTTTATAGGGAACAAGGGACCGTGGATGTCGATATTAAACCGATATCAATCAGTCAATATTTAACCAATATAATTTAAAATACACACTACATTAAATTAGCTAAATATCACTTGAAAACAAAATTAGATCTGCAAATAAAGCATCCTTAGGAAAGGAACCGTATTTTGCTCAAAAAACGGCGGTTAAATGTTTTCAGTCAACGAAGTCATCAATCTGCTCACAAGTCGTTTTTGGCACTTTGCTGTCAAAAATTATTTTTTCCTACAAACAATAGAATTTTTCTCCGACAAAGCAGGATGCTATTTAACCCCCACACACTTTCATGAAATATGTTGCAATATCATAATTGCTATTCCACAAAATATGAGAAGTAGACGAAATCCGCAGGAAAATTAAAATAAAACAATAAAAATGCCAGATTAATTTAGTATACATACAAAAATAAAATAAAACAATAAAAATGCCAGATTAATTTAGTATACATACAAAAATAAAAGTAAAACCTTTAACGCTCACCTGTTCCTTTCGCTGCTGATTATTCGTTTTTTTTAAAATCTGAATGTCAGAAAGAATCATTTACCAACTCTACAATTAATCTTCTATGATCGTGTATAAAATCCAGTTTTGTTGTTATTTTTAATATTTATTAATTACAAGGTATTGCAATAAATTATACTGATAAGTTTAAAATATAGAATAATGTCTCAGACGTAAGAGTAAACTTTGTTGGTGTTGTAATATTTCAAATAAAGACATGCAATAAATAAGAATGTTTACAAAACTAAAGAATAATTGGTATGTGCAAACGCACATAATACAAACACTATATTTCAAACTAATGATTGAAAGTATTTCAAACTAATGATTGAAAGTATTTCTTTCACTGTTAATGAAAGATAAACCATTTCCTGTATAAAACAAGTCGAGCGGAACCTGCACACCATACTTATTCTTAAAAAAAAATTAGATAAAATAAGATCACCTTCATTTTCTTTTAAATTATCATTATTATGTTTCTATTCACATTTTGTATATTATTTTTCCTTTCAACTCTAGGTAGGCAATTAGACAGTGAAAGAAAATTTTGAGAAGCTAGTAATATTTTATTAAAAGATAGATAGATAGATAGATAGATAGATAGATAGATAGATAGATAGATAGATAGATAGATAGATAGATAGATAGATAGATAGATAGATAGATAGACAATATTCAGCAATGAAATATATAGGTATCACCATACATCTTGCATACTATTGGATACAGCGTAAATTCATTAGAAAAGCCCAATACAACTCTAATTTTAGTCAGAATAGTCAAAAAGTACACAAAAATGTCGGATGCACAAGTTTCTAAATGAAAACCAGTCTCGCTTCTCATTACAAAAGGGTGGAGGATCGGTTGCTAGGCCGTCCGTCGGCGGAGCTAAAGAGAATATCTAAAGCTTAGTTTGCTCTAATACTCAAGTGAAAGGTGTCTCTCTGCAATTATTGGGGATGGCATTGGAAAGCTTTCATAAGGCTCTAAGTCGGACATTGCTCTCCATTCAGCATGAAATAGCTACCAGGACGCAGAGTAAATTCTACAAGCTATCACGGGCGGCCATTAGTATTTATGAACAAGAATATGTGATTGCTAGCTTTTGACATTTCGGAAGGGGAGGCTGGCTTCGGCACTGAGGACAGGCAGAAATTGTAGAAGGCAATAAGTTGCAAAGAAAAAAAATAATTATCTGAGGGAGGAAATGCGAAGGTCATTCTTAACGGCCCGACAAAGAATTGTCCATCGGGACCAGGAGGCAAAGTAAGAAAGATGTATAAGGTGACTTGCAATTTAACGAACAACTGAAAACAATAATTACTGTTGGGTTAGTATGTATTGGGAGCAACATATGTTCAATTTTCCTTTGCATTCACTTGGTTTAGTGCTGAGAAAATGAGCACACGTGAGTATTTTACAAGAGTGCAAAGTTAAAGAAATAATTTACTCTCGTTTCCGTGCTGTCTGGATCTGAAAGGGAATCCGAGGTTGTCTGGAATGATTTCGAACCAGTGCTTAGTCTCGAAGAGAACCCGTGTCGACAGAAATCATTATCAACAAGTGCAAGTTTTTCAAGATAATCCACCTGTATGCACATTTTATGAACAGTGCCTGGTCTTCAAGAATATCTATTTGTATTAAATCCTTATAAATCAGTTCCTAGTTTTCATGACTGTCCATGTATGAAATCCTTATAGACCAATGCCTAATTTTAAAGATATATCCATGTTTATGAAATCCTTATAAACCAGTTCCAAGTTTTCAAGAATGTCCATTTGTATGAAATCCTTATAAACTAGTTCCTATTTTTCAAGAAGTTCCATTTGTATGAAATCCTTATAAACCAATGCATAGTTTTCAAGAAAATCCTTGATAAACCAGTATTTGTTTTTCAAAAATATTCGCGTTGTAAGAAATCTTATATACCTTTATTGGATCTTGAAGGGAACCCGCAATGATTAAAATCATATTAAACCATTAATTAGTCTTCAAGGATATACATTGGCTTGAAATCAATATAAATCAATACTTATTCTTCAAGAATATATACTGCATGAATTGCTTATATAGCAATGCTTGGTTTTCAAGAATATTGGCGTAGCATTAAACCAGTGCTGGATCTTTAACGCAATGCGCGTAATGGAAATCCTATTAAACCATTATTTATTCTTCAAGAATATACATTTGTATAAAATCCTTATAAAGCAGAACGTAGTCTATAAGAATATCCATTTGTATGAAATCCTTATAAATCAGTGCTTGGTCTTTAAGACTATCCATTGGTCTGAAATCCTTATTAACCTTTGTTTAGTCTTCAAGAATATCTATGAAATCTTTATAAACTATTGCTTGGTTGTCATGAATATCCATTTGCATGAAATCCTTATAAACCAGGGCTTGATCTATAAGAATACAAGCGTTGCACGACCTCCATTTAAGTCAGTAAGGGTCTTTACCAATATATGCGTTGTGTGAAGTCCTTGTAAATCAGTATGGGTCTTTATGGGTGTGAAATCTTTGTAAATCAGTACAGAGTCTTTCAGATTAGCCGTATGGTGTGATATCTTTGTAAACCAGTACACAATCTTTCAGATTAGTCGTATGGTGTGAAATCTTTGTAAATCAGTACAGAGTCTTTCAGATTAGCCGTATGGTGTGATGTCTTTGTAAACCAGTACACAATCTTTCAAATTAGTCGTATGGTGTGCAATCTTTGTAAATCAGTACAGAGTGTTTCAGATTAGCCGTATGGTGTGATGTCTTTGTAAACCAGTACACAATCTTTCAGATTAGTCGTATGGTGTGCAATCTTTGTAAATCAGTACAGAGTCTTTCAGATTAGCTGTATGGTGTGAAATCTTTGTACATTAAAACTGAATATTAAGAAAATACGAGTTACATGCAGTTTTGGACATTTTAATAGAATTCTCTTTGTCTGAAATTCTTATAAACATTGATAAGCCCTTTTAGAGAATTTTCTATGTCTGAAAACTGTATTTCATAGATCAGAGAGTGGTCATTAAGAGTTATCCATTTTGTCTGAAATCCTTATACCCAGCGAACTGACTTTAGTGGAAATAAAAAATGCACATAAATAATAAAATTCTTGTAACACGCATGGGGCTTGAAGGAAATACGATTTGCTTGAAATCCTTTTAAGCTGGTGGTAGGCCTTGAAATACTGTAAACTAGATTAAAAATTACTTTAGTGTGTTGACATATATATCTATTTTTAAAATACTTTTTAAAGCACTATGTGTATCAAAATAGACCGAAATAAGAATATAAAAGAAGAAAATAGTAATAGTAGAAACATATCACTTTCATCAGGGCTAAATGTGTGCAGTAATGTTCGATTTACTTTGTTAAATGAATTATAACTATACTTACTAATCAATACACTTTTATATTCGTCTTCTGAAAGTATGCTGTTCTGTATTAATCGCATTTAATTTATTTAATCTCAATACGTCATTTAATTGTTCTACAAGCATTATTTGTCTAAACTATGTCTTCTTTCTATTTCTGTTACTCTTTCTACGAAATGATTTTCTCTCTCTTCTTCTTCCCCCGGAACTTTCGTTTTACCCTCCTTCTCTTCCTCAAACTCGACCTCTGTTCATACGCAACTCTTTGTTCGTAGACGTCTGTACACTATAAAGATGTATACATTGCAGTGTGAGTTTGGAATTTGCCTCAAGTACTTTGATTGGTCTCATCTTGGACCTGTGCTGAAGGTTTGTATATAGTTCCGGTCTGGCTTGCTCTCTGTCTCGAGTTGTCTGATTGGTCGCATGCAGGGCATCTGGCGGACGTTTGTATACTGGTTAGGTGGTTGCAGAGAGAAAAAAACATATAGTGGGGGAAAAAAAGCCGAACAACTTGGCATTTGGTTCAGCACGAAAAAGGTGAGCTTCGAAATTTACCTTCCCCTTCATCCTCCACTCAAACCCTCCAATCCACATGCATTCCAACAATCACCACCACCACCACCCCGATTAAAAACACGCGCTGGCATTACGTCTATGTTTAAAGTCGGTCTCAATGTTGAGTTTCTCTTGATTATCTTGTCGATAAATTTACCATGTTGTGAAAAGTTCTGAAGCGGCTCAATTCATGATGATATGAGAAATTATTTTATAATGAGTGTTAACAGCAGTGAGTAAATGCGTTAGCATTGTAAAATTTATTATAATATAAAAGGTATTATATAATATAGCATAAAACGTATTATAATACTTACTAGGAATAAAAACATTTTATCGCAAACACAGAAATGAGCTTACGTGTCCATCACCAGATTAATAAAAAACAGCGATAATTATATATTTTATAGAAATCCAAATTAACAAAAATAGTGATATATATTTTATAATAAAATCCAGATTAATATAATTAGCGATATATATTTTATAATCAAATTCAAATTAATAAAATTAGCGATATATATTTTATAATCAAATCCAGATTAACAATAATATCGATATATATTTTATAATCAAATCCAGATTAACAATAATAGCGATATATATTTTATAATAAAATCCAGATTAATAAAATTAGCGATACCTATTTGATGTATTCAGATTAATAAAATTAGCGATATATATTTTAAAGTACAGTGTCTCTGCCTGAACTGTTATTTTCAGGCTAAATACTGTTGAATGTTTTTAACATAGTATTTTTATTTCTTCAAGATGCTTAAAGATCACACGTGCTCTTTCGATGTTGAGAGAAAATTCAATTATTCTTGGATACTATTGTAATGTCGCTTCCTAGAATATCATTGAAATCGCATTTACATCTCTACTTCACACAAACTTGAACTCCGGAATCAGATATACAGTTGAATAACTTGAAGTCCATGAATAAGCGGACAACTGCCATTGGCTAAATGACAAGTGGCGTGTTGTCTTATTTCTAAATTTTTTGGGGGGAAAGTATCCCGGTAGAGCACGTCATAGCTATGAGGATAGTATTTTTTTTTCAATTGCAAGCTTAGTTCCGTTTACCTCATAGCAGGTTGTTATATGTAGCCGATTTGATTTAATACATAAGTCGAGACTTAGTCGATGATTTTAATTATATTCTAGTAGCAGTGATATACGTGGATGAAATGAGAGAGCTATTTCAAGTTAGAAAGACTCGAAAACTGTTTTCATTGTAAATATATAATGCGAAAAATTGTGCAAAGAAGTTTTGGGGCAAAATTAAGAACACTGCCACACAAGAAATTCACGTTAAAGATATTCTCATTTCAGATCACTTGGCTACATTATTAATTAACAAATTCAATGAAAAAAAAACACAAAAACTAAAACAAAAACAAAAAGTGTATAAACAGAACAAAGCGCTGTATCCACAATAAAGGAGAGAGACAGTTAAGCCGCGGGGTCGCGATAAACGTTACCCGTGACCTCGGATTGGCAGGAGATTGGCGAAGTATTGATTATTTAGTCATGGTGTTGCTAGGGGCTGGGAAATCAGAACGCACTGATGGAACAACACGTGTATTTTTAGAGTGGTGTGTCACGACGTAGCCTGTCAGTTCCGGATGTGTTGGGCTTTCGCTGACTAAACAAAATTGCTCTAGTTGTTTCGCTGGCAAACAGCATAAGTGATTTTTGTCATTTTAAGTCAGGATGAGAAGCGCGCAAAGCCTGCAATGCATGACTGCGTTTATGTGCTGGAAGAAAATTATTCGTTCATTGATTGGCGTCATTCATGCCATTTCAAGATCAATCAATCAATCAATCAATCAAGAAAGAAAGAAAGAAAGAAAAGAAAGAAAGAAAAAAAAGAAAAAAAAGAAAGAAACATAAAAAAGAAAGAAACAAAAAAAAAAAAAGAAAGAAAGAAAGAAAGAAAGAAAGAAAGAAACATAAAAAAGAAAGAAACAATAAAAAAAAAGAAACAAAGAAAGAAACAAACAAACATACAAAGAAAGAAAGAAAGAAAAAAAGAAAGAAACAGAAAGAAAGAAACAAACAAACATACAACGAAAGAAAGAAAGAAAGAAAGAAAGAAAGAAAGAAAGAAAGAAAGAAAGAAAGAAAGAAAGAAAGAAAGAAAGAAAGAAAGAAAGAAAGAAAGAAAGAAAGAAAGAAAGAAACATAAAAAAGAAAGAAACAAAAAAAAAAAAGAAACAAGCAAAGAAAGAAAGAAAGAAAGAAAGAAAGAAAGAAAGAAGGCAGATTTTCCAGATTAAAAGTAAAGGCTGTGAGAATTAGCTCAGTCGCATTAGTACAATCATGAAAGAAAATTTAATTCCACTTTAAAATCCTTGAAAACATGTATGTTCATTAGGAACAGTTTTAAAATAATTATCGTATTTTTCCCAACTCATTCAAATATATAGTTCATAAAAAAATGAAATATTGCTGACCATCAAAGACTATCAAGAATCAAAATTGTCCTATTTTGAAATACTATCTAATCGGAACATTTCAGAAAAGACATAACATAATACGAATGATTTTAGTTGTATAAACATCCGTATATGTTATAAAAGGCAATAATGTTTTCTTGTGAGACACAATGTTGTTTCAGCTAATTTTGTATAATTGACTTTTGCCCTATTTTACTATAGCACATTGACGCTTTTTATTTGCTAGTGTTTTTTTTTTTTTTTTTGTTATTATAAAATTATTTTACATGATTCTGCATAAATGCTGCATGTGCGCGTATTTGTTTTGTTCGCGTGCGTGTGTGTGTGTGTGTGTGTGTGTGTGTGTGTGTGTGTGTGTGTCTCCTTTTCTCTTTTCACTCCAACAAGATTCACATTAATTGCAGACACTAACTAGGTGAACGGAACTTTCGACTTTGTAACAGGCCGGCAATATAGCTTCCAACTCTTCTGACAATCAGGATGGACAAATGGCTGCCGAATAGCATTATTGGACGTCCTCCAGTGACCGGATAATTCATTCTGAAAGCCATTCAAGTCAAAAAGAACAATATGTCGTCTGGCTTTGCCTTACCCAGCGTCTCTTCTTCTTCGCTCCTGACGTGTGCAAGAGTCTGGACCGCAATCGATCAGTCTGTGATGCGAATAAGGGTAGAATACATAGGGAGAAGACTTTATTAATGTATTGGGGAAGTATTGCCTCGTCACGAGAATGCTCGAGATGGATTATCAGCGACTAAAATATGTATTCTGGCGTTAAAGCAGGGCAGAACTTTCATTGTTTCGCTGGAATACACTATAACAACCATTGGGTCATTTTAAAAAAAGTAATGAAATAAGTGTTTTACATTAATAATTTAATATATGAAGTGGGAGGGGAATGCCAAAACCGTGATAGAGTTGATGATGACGTCATGGAGGACAGAGGTTTTGGTACTCAGGTACGATATAAATCGAGACATCGAGTTCCGGGGAGTGGGGATCATATTTCTTTACGACTTCTGGCAGGACGATTCCTTATCCTTAGACAAACGGAGTGGGAGAGTTGACAATAATTTCTTGTCCAGCTTATCTCTGACAATGTTTCTTTTGCTCTTAAGTTAAGGAGGAATTAAATAAAATTAAGTGACATTAAAAATGGAATTACACATAAATTAATTAAAATTAGATTAAAAGTTATCGACTAATGTGTCAAACGCTTGGGCGCTAGAGTGAGAATTAGGTGATGTGGATGAGAAATTGAAATAGAACCGTGTAGGTAGAGTGCTAATTTTACTAATTTGTCAGAAAGTCTGGGTGTGGGTTTGGTAAGAATGGGACAATAAGACAGAGTGTGGCTTTGATACAATGTCACTAAGACAGGATGAAGCTTCGGTAAGAATATGTCAGTGAGACTGAGCTTGGCTTTGGTAAAATGTATCAGGAAGACTACGTGTGGCTTTGGTAAAACAGTGTCAGTGCGACTGTGGCTTTTGGTAAGAATGTATCAGTAAGACCACGTGTGGTTTTGTAAAACGGTGTCAATAAAACCATGTGTGGCTTTGGTAAAACTGTCGGTAAGACTATATACGACTTTTGGTAAAATTGTATCAGTAAGTCTATGTGTGGCATTAGTAAGAATGTGTCAGTAACACTAGGTGTGGTTTTGGTAAGAATGTGTCAGTAACACTAGATGTGGTTTGGGTAAGAGTGTGTCAGGAACACTAGATGTAGTTTTGATAAGAGTGTGTCAGTAACACTAGATGTGGTTTGGGTAAGAATGTGTCAGTAACACTAGATGTAGTTTTGATAAGAGTGTGTCTGTAACATTAGATGTGGTTTGGGTAAGAATGTGTCAGTAACATGGAAAGCTGCTAGCAACACAGCATTCTTTAGCCTTCATGTCGAACCGAAGAAGTGCTAACTCGCAAATAGATTTGTTAGAGTGTATATATGTTTGAATGTGAAAGAGTTAGAGGAGGCATTTTGTAGTTATCAGCAATACTGATGTCCAGCAGACATTTGCTGTACAATTTGTTGTTATCAACAATACTAATGTCCAGCAGACATTTGCTGTACAGTTTGTTGTTATCAGCAATACTGATGTCCAGCAGACATTTGCTGTACAGTTTGTTGTTATCAGCAGTATTGGTCGTCAATCAGTAACATGTTGTACAGTGTGTAGTTACTAGCAATCATGTTTCAGTACACTTATTATAAATGTGTACACTCCATTGCAGCCCATGCATATCGTGCTTGTGTTAGTGTTGCTCACCGTTTGATTTCCGACAGTTACGACACGCTATACGACACGCTATACGACACGCTATACGCACTTATGTGAGAGACAAAATGTCTTATGCTACCTATGATGGTATGATGGTTGGCTATAATCATGAAAGTTATTTAAATGTTTCTTCGTACGATGGAAACGAAGAATCACGATGGAAACTACCAACTTACCACCAAACATACATACACTTAGCATACATTTGCATATTCTTTGTATTGTGATCCAGACTACCAACTTACCACCAAGCATACATTTGCATATTCGTTGTGTTATGATCCAGACTGCCAACTTAACTTAGGATAAGGTTGAACATGCACCTTGATCTTCAAGTCTTTGATTACATTTTTTGGGTAAAATATTACACTGAATAAATTTAAATAATTAATTTAAGTAATTGTGTGTGTGTGTACATGTATTTGTTTGCGTGTGTGTGTATGTTGTGCGTGCATATTCGTGAAAGAATGAGAGGGCAAAGTAAAGCAGAACAGTATAGGCGATTAAACGAAAGAAAAGTAAACTAATAACAAAAAGTGGCGCTGATAAACACAAACACACACACACTCACTCACAAACACGCGCACACTTGCACACCCGGTGAATTTGTTAAACATTAGCAAAAGTTACATTAATTAAACCACTAGACTGGCCACTTTATCTAGTTTCCATTCAATCAGTGGCGTACACCAGGTGACCCTGACGGCTGACATAATTGCCAGGCAGCAAACGAGCACTCTCTGATAAGCTGCGTAACAAACATTTCTCGCGCATCAAGATACAGATTGGAAATAACCAGAAGAACAATTACAGAACGGGTAGAAAACGAATAAGTAAAAGGAAATCGGCTTCGAAATCAATGCAATCAAAGTGTAAATCCGTGTCTGTTCGTCAACTGCCAGTTCTACCGAGTTCAGTCAAATGCAAATCGTACATTAATTCCTATTGAGTTGTTTTGTACCGATTGCGAATTGATTACGGTTTTGGCAGAATGACATTAAGAAGAAGAAAAGAAAAGAAAGAATGCGTAAAGAAAGAAAGAAAGAAAGAAAGAAAGAAAGAAAGAAAGAAAGAAAGAAAGAAAGAAAGAAAGAAAGAAAGAAAGAAAGAAAGAAAGAACAATGTCAAACGTATACTCCAACAATATTTTTAATGAAAAATCTTAACGCGCTGTATTAATAAGTAAATACAATTATTTGTTAAATTAATACACAAACAGACGTAATCTGGTCAGCTCTGTTCATCAGCTAGGCATTTCTATTACGACAGATTTAAGAAAATATATATTTTATGGCCACTAGATGTGTGATACGAAATTACAGTAAAATACATTTTCGAATTTCAGGAGGCCAGAGGGATAAACAGAACGATAGACGGAGATAGATAGATAGTTAGATAGATAGTTAGATAGATAGATAGATTATCTGAGACAGACAGATAGATAGATAGATAGTGGGGTAATAAATTGACAAAATAAATCTTTGTTTTCATCAGAAACTATGATACGATTCAAATGTCACAGAGGTCAGCTTAATCCAATCTAAGTTGAAGAAACCGCCCTTTGCACATTAGTTTTCCATCATGTAGTTCTCGTGTGTTGTCTTGGCAAGAGAAGTGCCCATTTAAAAGGCTTTAGCTACTATCAGCCAGCAAGTTTGGGAAACTGTTTTATAGAAATGTTTAAAGCCAATGTTCATTGCACAATGGTTCTTATTGATTTTGATGTTTGATTTTTTTTTTTAAAGAATCACAAAAAAGGATGTGCGTCTACTTCAAGTTATTATTACTTTAAGAAAATGACTTGCTTGAACTCAAGACTAAAGACTGTCAGAAATATGTAGGTCAGCGTTTGTAGACACACTGTCAGCATGAAACTAATCGATGTAACTTTTCATTCATTAATGCATTCTGTACATACAAACTGCATGCACATACACGGAGGAACATACACGTTATTGTAACATGCTTTCCTTCTCTCTCTCTCTCTCTCTCTCTCTCTCTCTCTCTCTCTCTCTCTCTCTCTGTACGTCCCTCTCTCTTTCTCTGTATATGTATTTAAGTGCATACTTTTCCTCTTACACACAAAATACAAGCACAAACGACGATGACTCTCTTGTAAGGTCAAGTCCAAATACATGTAGCTAACAGAATTTCACAAATTTATAGTTTTTTTTAAAAAAAACATAAAACTAATCATCGTACAAATCCATATGATCACATCGCCGAATTCGAAATAATTTCCTATACTTGGTTTTAATGCAGGAGTATTAAATTCCATTTCGGTGTCCTAATACAGGTTGATCGAAATATTAGGTACACATCCCTCACGTCTATCAAGTCGGACCCTGCGGCACTTCCATTGCAAAACGGAGAGCCAAGTCAAAGTGTTTTGTTTCTCGGAGACACACTAGATTTGTGGAACGGAGAACCAAGTGAAAGTGTTTTGGTTTCTCGAAGACACACTAGATTTGTGGAACGGAGAGCCAAGTCATAGTATTTTGTTTTCTGAGAGTAGATTCCCCACATTAACAGCCTGCTTATTAAATAAGAAAACGAAGCACTTGAAAGAAAAGACAGATTCGGTTGGGAATTCAGACTTTGTGCGCACCATTATATAAGAATAAATAACAACTCTGACAAACAACATTATATAAGAATAAATAACAACTCTGACAAACAACATTATATAACAATAAATAACAACTCTGACAAACAACATTATATAACAATAAATAACGACTCTGACAAACAACATTATATAAGAATAAATAACAACTCTGACAAACAACATTATATAAGAATAAATAACAACTCTGACAAACATAAAGAGCAGAAGCAAAATGTTAACCTAAAAATGACTTAAGAACAAATGTCAACATTAAACGATAGAGAACAGTAAGAACAAAGAACAGTAGAAATAAAACATCGACGACAGCACTACTACAATTATTACTACCACCAGCACCACTCTAGTTAATAATTCCACAATCATCACTACTACTATTATTACCACTATACCACTGCCACCACCACCACTACTACCACTACCATCATTACAACTTCACTACTACTACTATTACCACTATACCACTACCACCACCACCACTACTACCACTACCATCATTACAACTATCACTACTACTACTACTACCACTATACCCCTACCACCACCACCACCACTACTACTACCACTACTACTACTACTACTATTACTGATGGATTGTAATTTCACTTATGACAACCTTCAGGAACATATGACTAAAGTGAAGCAAGGCAAGCTGAAATAAGAAACAAGATTTTTAATTTGAGTCTCTGCAGGATTCTTTCGTTTTGTTGTTATTTTTGTAGGATTTTTTTTTGTGACTTCAAAGACGCGCTGACGTAATCCCTCTGCTGTGCTGATTTACACCAGATTCGTTTTCTCCTAAACTCAGGGCGATGTAAAGATTGATTTAAATGGACAACAGAAAGAAATGTTTGGTCAGAAAAGGTGACAGCGCAGAAATGGAACAACCTAAGGAAATGTTTCGGCTGTCGCTGTGTGTCTAAATACTCATCACAGGCTGATTTATTTTCTGTGGTATACGAAGGTTCAGCACCTTGGGAATTTGAACGATGCAACTGATGTCATTAAAAGAAATATGCTGACTCACTAAAAAATTAAGGAGAGGAGAAGAATACTGGTAAAGTGACGTGCATACAGCAACATTCAAACAACGATGTCGATAGATACAAATATTTGCAGGACCACCCATGTCTTTTACCGGATATTGGCTTTCTGCAGCCATGATGCATGAAGCGCTGATGTTTGCAGACAGTATGTCAAAATCTCAAAGTCAAAGCTTTGATGTTAGTGTGCAATTCATTATACTGCTTTCTTCAGACATAAGTCCAACTTGATGGATGTGTAGAATGCATTGAACTGATTTTTACAGACTCTCCCTCAAAGCATAGTAGTCTAAGTGTGCACACAACACGTCAAAATCTAGATGTCTGTGTATAATCTGTTGTATGATGGGGAATTTCACCATATATTTTATATAAATTTTCATTGTTGCGTTTAAATTGAACGTTATTGTAATTTGAATGACAGTATGCGTATTGTATCATGATGATTTAGAAGAGAGGTCCTGAACTGATGAGTTGTGCTTGGTGGTAGGTTTTACTGACCGGTGTTTGATGTTTGAGGCAGATAGGTGATCGAGTGTTTGTTGTTTAAGTTGCATGATCAATGGCCAATAAGCTAGCTAGAGATTATTTTTTGCAATGCATGTGTGTGTTTTGGTATAGTTTGAAGCGTTGTTAGCTAGGTCAGCGTGTGCGTTTAGAAGTCATTAGAAAGGCATAATCCGTATTAGCGCTAAGCAATTGGTCGGATCAAAAGTGTGTCTAATAGACGCAAGTGTGATCCCAAGGGTGATAAAAGACTCATAGCGAATTTTTATCTTCACTCGTTCTTGAAATTGTCTTTGAGGTGGCAACTGGAGGAGAGTCCTTCCCAACATACTGGGTCGTATATGCTGAAATAGGTAAAAGCGTCTTTGTATTGTATGAATGGTTAGGTTTATTAGGATGTTATATGCTATTTTTTTATTTTGAACAAGTTAACATTTCTTTCTTTCAGAGTCTTATGCCAGAATTAATATTTATTAATGGAGTAATTGACTGGACACTTAGGCTTTGCTATTGTTTGTGTTGCAGGTTTTTTATTTTTGTTTTTGACTGCCGAGCTTTAGGTGGCTTGTTTCTGTAGCTGCTGTTTTGTAGCTGACTGCCTTTGTGGCTGGTTCCCTGTGTGGCTGTTCTGTTTTATCTTGGTTACTTTGTCCCTGGAGTGATTCTGACTTTGATCTGAGTGCCATGGGAGATTCAAGTCTACAAGACTGTGATGTCATTCCAGTGCATGAGCTAAGTGTTGATTGTGAAGGTGACTACAGTGTAGGGAACTGGCTTATGATGCATTTACTTTTCTAAATCTTGTTAACTTTTCTTTTATTAAATTTCTTGTTATTATTTTAAGTATTTGTTAGTGAAGTAATTTCTATGTTTGTTTCCTTAGTCCAAAGTGATAATCTAATGATTACGTCTTGTCCTCTGTTCGTCTATTTATAATCGTCGTATATATTTATTCATAAACATTGATTCTCAGCTGAGATTTGAGTGGTAGTGGTGCCAACTTGTAGATGTCTTGTATCATAACTAATTACACATATTTGATATAATTCATTATTACAAAGTCAAATTCATTATTACAAAGGGCATAGCGGCGACAAATACATCAGTCATTTAGAACAACAGGACTACATCAAGTTAATGTCTTTGCACAGTATGTTTAACATTGAATATGTAGAGTACACACAAGACTATCCATGCACACTATGTACAACAGTCCAAATGCAGTATGTACAATGTTGCTCTTCATGTTCAGTACAACAAACATTGTCTATATACAGTACATCAAATAATATACTACAGTACAAACAACACTGTACCCCTGTACATTACATACAACAATGTATATATGCAAACACTATTGTTCATGTACAGCACATACAACACTTACAACACTTTCTATGTGGAATACATACAACAGTGTTGTTCATGTACAGTACATACATCAATGTTGTCTATGTACGGAGCACACACCACTGTCCATGTACATGTATAGTAAATACAAGTAAATACAAAACTGCTCATATACAAACAAGTATATGTACATACAACTCTGTCAAAGTACAGTGCATACAATTTTGCTGTCCATGCACAGAAAATACAACACTGCGATCAATGTACAATACATACAAGACTGCCCATGTATAGTACATACAACATTGCTGTCCGTGTACAAGATATGTAACAATATCCATGTACACTACATACAACACTGCTTCCCATTTACAATATATACAACACTACCGTTCATGCACAGTGCATAAACAATGTTGTCTATATACAGTACATGCAACACTATCCATGTACAGTACATACAACATTGTTGTCCATGTGCATTACATATAACCGTGCTGTCCATGAAACAGTACATGCAACTATGTCTATGCACAGTGCATACAACACTGCTGTCATTGAAACAGTACATACAACTTTGTCCATGCATAGTACATATAACACTGGACATATCTATGTATAGTCCATGTACTGTACAAAAAATCTTTTTTCTATGTACAATATATAAAATTGCTGCCCATTTACAATACATAAAACTGCTGTCCATTTACAATACATGAAACTCTTCTGCCTCTGTACAGTATTATCAAGCATTGCTGTCGCCTGCAAACGTTCCTCAGCGATGCCATGTATAACAGACTGCACTTACTAGTCTAATGTCTGAACATTACTCAAATCCCACAGCTATTTCTGTTCACTGGTGCATAAATGTGAGCTCTCAACATATTTTTTCTTTTTAGATTGACGTGGATTTTAAAAAAAATCTTCCACTCCCACGCAGACACATAGATGGCTCCACTGAACATACCATCTGTATTATTGGATACGTGAGCGACAGATTTATCGTCTGAAAGAAACTGTAAGACCGTGAAACTTGAGCCTGTAGTTCGGGGTAAAGATCATTCCATTTTTAAACACTTCATATTTCTGCTTTTCAACTTATCTTTTGGGAACTACTTTAAATTATTATTTTTAATTTTTAAACTGTTACGAAACTTCATCTTGATATATCTAGATATCATCTAGATATCAATGAGGGGAGGGGATTGCTAGCTAGACTGGGAGGTCATCAGTAAGCGGTGTTTTGTTAATGGAGTAGTTTTCGTTCTGGCCAGTAATTTATTGGTGACTGCAAACAATTGATTATTGCTGGTGTTGTCATTGTTACTTATGATGTCATCAGTCTTGATACGGAAGCAGATTTTGTTGGCGGGAAGTGTAGGCCTAAGTCATTTATATCCTGCAGAACACCTCTCGGGTAGTTTCGGGCCGACGCAGACGGCAGTAAACATGGCGGGTGTATTTTCAATGGCAATAGAGCTAAGGACATTATTAACAGTTCTAGAACCAAGGAAGAAGAAATTAAACAAAAGAAAACGGAACCATTTTGATTTGACAATCTTGCTGAACATAGACTGATAACGAAGGGACGATGAACGAAAACGTTTGGGTGACATATCAATGGTTAATATCAGGGCAGCAACCCCAGTCTCGTGTAGAACCAGAAAATCTCAAAATGGTGCACATTTTCTACACTATAAGTAGTGTACTCTCCATATTATTTGGTCTACATGATAGGCAGTGAACAGTATATTATATATCAAATGAAGTTTATTTTACAATGAAGAATTTACTAAATATTAAGGGATCTACAATTTAGGCAGCATTATTTGTACACAACATTAATTTTTGTACACTATAAACAATGGCTGTGACGTTTTGCTGGGAGATGGGCAAAATGTTAATTCTCCACCACCCCGGGACGCCCCTAACCTTGGGCTAATCCCCTAAACACGCCTTTTGTCTGGCCACACGTGTTTAAATGATAGATAATGTGGGGTATGCAGTACATTAATTTGTCTACACTATAGTCAGTGGAGTATCCAGTACATTCAGTTGTCTACATTATAGGCAGTGGGGTATGCAGTACATTAATTTGTCTACACTATAGTCAGTGGAGTATCCAGTACATTCAGTTGTCTACATTATAGGCAGTGGGGTATGCAGTATATTAATTTGTCTACACTATAGCAGTGGAGTATCCAGTACATTCATTTGTCTACATTATAGGCAGTGGGGTGTGAGTACATTAATTTGTCTACACTACATTAATTTGTCTACAATATAGGTAGTGGGGTATACAGTACATTAATTTGTCTGCACTATAGGCAATCCAGTGTACAGTCCTTCCAGCATGATGTCATGGGCTTTGGGGCAGGTGGAAGTCCACTCACTAAATCGAAATGTATTCTACCTACTGAGAATTGCAGTTAATGAATGTTATATTTTGATTTTCAGTGTTATAGCTAACTAGATTTAAATTACAAAACACCAATTCTGCACACCCACCAGAAATAAAGTGCAACAACACCACACACACACCACAGCTTGTCCGAGCAACCCAAAATAGAATGAGACGGCATTCCAGTTTACATTTTAAAGAATACTCATGAATCCATCATTAAACTAGTCAAAGGCCATTTATAGTTACACTGGTTTGTTATGACTTGTATCAAGTCTCGTCTGTACAGATGTTTTACCAGACACTGTTAGGTGCTTCCCATCAAGAAAGCACTACATTAAACTGCTGCGGACGTCCGTGAGAACTAGCCGAGACCGAATGACAATGATGTCATTTGAGCTCCCCGCGCCTGGATTTTACTAAGATGAATTCCCCAGTGAACACGAACGTATAAATCATATGAACAAATTCTGTCACGACTGTCGATTACACTTGCTGTCCCTCTACCCATGCTCATGTCTAATTCTCCGGTATGACCACCATCAGACACTGAATGCACGAGAGACGTCTGGTGTTGCAAAGGGACGGAACCATCAATAGCAAATGATAGGCAGCAAACATCATAGATCTGTACACTCGTGAATGTTGTCAAAAACGCACGTATTTTTGTCACGATTCAGATAGTGGGAAAACAAATTTAAATTATGTGTGGGTTTTCTTTAAAAAGAAAATGAGTAAAATAAAACCAGAAACGAAAAGAAAAGAGAAAGGGGAAAGGGTACATAGAATAAATTAAATAACTTTTATCTTGACTGTCTTGCACTTCATTAAAACGTTACAGCAGTGAATGCAAATTTTAGGCCCTCGAGGCAGCTCTATGGACGACCAGTCAAGATTAAACATGTCGGTATGGCCAACCCATTTACTGCGTGACTGATTCCGCACTTACTCATTTCCGGTCGTATCCCGTCCTTGAAAACCAAACACATTTGACCGCCAAACTTTTGTCAGGAAACAGGGCGTACTTACACGAACAGCACGTACACGATCCCATAATTCACTGGAATTAATTTAATCACCCTGCAGTCACAATCCACAAGACCACTCAGGTAAGAACGGCGAGACTAACGGAATTTTGTAAACGCATACGTGCACTCAAGTGTTAAGGTTAGTTGATTTCGCGGGTTGGTGCAGATAATACAAGGGTGATTTTGTTCTCCCTCCTTCTCATTTGTGCGAGGAAAAATGAAATGAAATCATTTCCTTTTGACGCTGTTGTTGTTGGCAACTATAACTAAGATTTTACAGCTCGTGAAAACCGCATCCGCACTGGTTACTCTTCGGCCCAGCAGAACGTACCTTTTTCTTGCTATTCTGCAGGACCTATTAGTCCCGCAAACGTACACTTTTTCTTGCTATTCTGCAGGACCTATTAGTCCCGCAAACGTACACTTTTCTTGCTACTCTGCAGGACCTATTAGTCCCGCAAACGTACACTTTTCTTGCTATTCTGCAGGACCTATTAGTCCCGCAAACGTACACTTTTCTTGCTATTCTGCAGGACCTATTAGTCCCGCAAAACGTACGCACGTACTTGTTATTGTGCAGAGACCGTTTAGTATCGAACATTCCAGACAATGAAGTGAAAAATAATCTTATGGACTTACAGACGCTCGTTTATTCAAAACAGGTCTCTGGCAGGATTTTGTTCACACAACAGACTGAAGACAAATATAATTACTTTATTCTGAAATCATATACAAAAAAAAATGAAAGAAAGAAAGAAAGAAAGAAAGAAAGATAAGAGAAAGAAAGAAAGAAAGAAAGAAAGAAAGAAAGAAAAAAAGAAAGAAAGAAAGAAAGAAAGAAAGAAAGATGAAAGGAAAGGAGTTTCAGAGAAAGAAAACGGGGGCACAAGAAACAAAGAAACCATGCAATGAAAATGAAGAGAAGAAATCCTGCAGAAAAGAAATAAATCAAAAAGAAAGGAGGAATAGGGAAAGAAGAAAGGGAAAAGGATGAAGAAATCTAAACGAAAGAACAAACACATGAGAAATAAAGAAAAAAGTGAAGAAAGAAAATAAACACACACACACACACACACACACACACACACACACACACACACACATAAAACAGAAGGCGAACACAGACGAAGTGTCAAACAGCATATTGGATGAATTCTGATCAACATTTAATCAACACCTAGTCAATACCGTTAACACACCAGGGTTGGAACTGATTCTTGTTTCTTTTTAAAAACATAAGACCGATGTTGTACAGGATAATATCCTCACAAGTAACAAGATAAAAAGCCGCCGTTTGCAACTTTAAACACGATCGCGTATTTCAAGTGAGAGACAGAAAGAGTCTTGTATAACAACTAATGAGCAGCATTCAACATTCAGAATCTTATCGACGGAAAACTAGCACAGATAAAAAGAAAAGAAAAAACTGAAGATAATGGAATTAAAGATGTTGTTGACGTCAGCCACACACTCCCAGGAAGTGTTGCGCGAACTGCCGTTTGACGGCAATACCCGAAGAGTCAAATAAGCGTGCTTGAGATTAACAAGCTGAACAAATGCAGCAACAAATACGAATTTGACAGTGGGGCCTACTAAAACGTCGTAATTGTAACTAATCTGCTCGACAGAAATCGATGAGGTGTCGGTAATTTTCGATACAAATCAGGAAGATTTGATTCTTTAAAACGTGAAAAACACCAACCACCACAATAGCCTCCTCAAAGTAAAAACAAAAAATCTTCATACGTCACATAAAATCCAAATAAATCTACAAAATCCATAGAATTCAATGTGCAATACATTTAGAGTATCAGTAACAATTATTTAGCAAATATAAAAAAAAATATGTAGTGAACTAATAAAAAATGTAGTGAAAAATATGTAGTAAAAACTCTGGGACAGGACACGGACATTTTTAGATAAAAACGTAAGCTAAGATATAGAATTAAGTAAAACATTTATCTCGATTAAAATCAGAAGTTGGAAAATTGTTGTTCAGTGTGTTGCATTCCATGCCATCTGAACATCATCCCAGCGAACACTCGTATCCCCAAACGTACCAAACTCTGAAGAGATTACAAGCAAATGATCGAAATGGAGTGAACCCTGGCTGGCTTAGGACACAAGGTGAAACGCTAAGCCGTCAGACCCTAGTAATCTGTCACCCCTGGGTTTACCTGTCTCAGGAGATGCATACTTTAGCAAAATAGCCATACCGTCTCAGTAATAAAATATGCATGCTATTAAATCAATTTTATGCAATGTAATTAGACATGGTATGAAAAATTAACTCATTCATTCTCTAAAATTTAGATACATGTGTACGAGTCTCCCAAAAGAATACATTTGCTTTCGAAATCATTTGTGAAAATAAACGTACACACACACACACACACAAACACACACACACACGCACACACATACACACACATACACACACACACACACATACATACTCTCTCTCTCTCTCTCTCAAATACACACATACACAGACGCTAGGATCGAAGCTTAATTATCTGCTTTGGACATGATGAACGGTTTTGAGAAATTTAATCTACAACCAGATAAATGCACGGAAATGAGGTCATGACTTTCACCAAAACGACCTTGACAATAAGCGTCTTCAGTGAAACTGCTCACATTATCCAAGCATGCACACACACACACACACACACACACACACACACACACACACACACACACACACACACACACACACACACATACACACACACACACACACACACACACATACACACACACTTAGGATCTAAGGTTAATTAACGGATTTGGGCGCTGACATATTGACCTGAGAATTCTGAATTGTAATCGAGTAGATGCACAATTTTCACAAGAAACTAACAGTCTGTCAGCATTTTCCAGGGAATTGTGCAACATATGTGTTCAATCATTTCAAATCGTCAGCAGATCAACAATAAACACTGTCAATTCTTAAGTTCCTGATGTCGCAAGTAAAACAAAAATGAACTGTACGAAAGTACAGTAGGCGAAATATATACACGCACACACGCACACACACATAAAATTCAAACAAATAACATTGAATGCAGCATGATTACATTAACTTAATCGATATTCTGAGATGTAAAAATGCCTCATTTGTAGTTTTCCAACAATCCAACATACTTCAAGACTGATTTGGTGTGTTACACACGTAATTCCCAGAAACAACGATATTTCAAGGACCGTAACTCTTGTACACATGATGTGGAGTCTCCAGTTAAAATCATAATCTGACTATTACTACACTAATCTGACTACTAGCAAGTCATTGGGGTGTCATTGTCCCTTTGGTATTTCTGTTAAGCATCAACAAGAAATTATTCGTATCAGTCGAATTGCAACTAAAGGGCAGTTCAGATTTATGCAGAATTATGTTGTATGTAAACGTTGCCACTCTCATGTCCATGTTTTCATTTCAACACTATTATGTTTTTGTACTTTTTATTTCCTTATTTAATGCATGCACTGTTCTGAGCTTATTATTTTACTTTTAAAACAATTTTAGTGGAGGATAATTAAGTCTTTTTCAAAGTTCAGCCATGGTTCACAAGAAGGTACAGTTTCAAAGTGAAATCCACACTGATTACACTGTAACAAATAATTATTATTAGTAATTCACTAGTGATTTGATGTATGGATTGATTAATTATTAATATGCAGTGTGGGGGTGGGGTGGCTTCAAGTACTGTAAAGGAATCATCCTTTTTAAATGCAAATTTATGCTTATGGTCTGAAAAATTATATTTTCTTTCTTTTCTTCGGACAGACATCATTGTCATTGTAAGAGTGTGCATTCATTGCTATTGACAGACAACTATTTTTGTCCATTTGCAATAACCATTTTCTTCAGGCATCCTGTAGAAAGAACTGAAAATATATTTTTAACCGACAGGTGAGGCCAGAGGTCATGAGAATCACTTGAGGGTTATAACGTGTGTTTAGTTCTAATTCACTATAACTTTAAATATCATTTTGTTATTTTTATTGTTAACTTTTTATCTGTCTCCACATCTTGATTAATGCTTTGAACGATTGATATTTGGGATTGAATGTAGCGGGCCATGTACTGGGTGACTGATTGCAAAGTTAATTAAGAGGAGAGGATAATTTTTATGACCCTGACATTTTACTGAGAAATGGGCAAGATGTTAATTCTCCATCACCCCATGACCTTAGACTAATCCTCAAAACACACCTTCAGAATGCCCATGACCTTAGGCTAATCCTCAAAACACACCTTCAGGCTGTTCACACGTGTTAGAAAGAAGGAAGACAGAAAATATAGGAAAGAAGTTTAATATATAGCTCTGGGCCTTCTGATTCATACAGCCAGATATATAAATTAATTACGGGTGACATTAACATTTAAGCAAGCCACCCCAACATGAGTGCTTTAAGTAGTAATATTAAAATATATTTAAAAAGAAATAAAGACAGAACAGCGGTTACATATGGTGAATAGTTTAATGGTTATTATTAGACTTTGAAATGTATATCAATCATAATTATGACCATGTAGTGTCATAAGAGTTAGTTTGCTCAAGCCCTATGACACTGTTGTGGTCATTTGAGTTATGTTCACGTGAGCAAAACTGTAAATGAGGCTATAGGAGAAGCTCTGAGATGCCTTACAGATGTTGATTTTATGGCTCACTTATCTCCTGATGCACATGGTATTGTCATCCATGGTCATAGTGAGTGCTGCACTAGAGATGAACATGGTTCATTGAACCGTGGTTTCTGGCCCATGAGTCATTCCTCTCTGGTGTTGCTCAGTGCTCATCGAGAGTCAACGTTGGAAATAAAGTGCAGATCTGCCAGTAAAAGCACAGGGGCTAAAGAATTTAGCCATGTGTTACCTGACAGAACAATCTAAAGTACATGGTCATCATACAGTATAAAATCCAAAGTAGAATGTATAGCAATATAAAAATATGGATATGTTTACAATAAAACATGGATATAATATTTAGTTATAGAAGGAAAAACACATATCTTCGGCGGTAATATACACAGAGGATGGGTTCCTGCTGCGTCAGTAACCAGCAATAAGGGTGGTAGCTGTTATACATTATAATTGTTGCTTATTAACGACGGGAGATGCATGCACATCTTGTATCTCCGGACAGGTTGCCTGCTCTGCCGAATAACAGGTAGATTACTGGTACATTTGTCAGGTGCAGTTGATCTGTGCTCTGAATGGTTTGTTTAAAGCAGGGGTCTCAAACACGCGGCTCTCGGGTCGCATGCGGCCCTTGAGGGCATTTTGTGCGGCCCGCAAGACATTCTGGGATTTAAAAAAAAAAAAAAGACATTTCATTTATGTATTTTTCTATCGCCGCTGCTGATGTTAATGCCGTCTCAACCATAAGAAGTTCTTACTTATTTATTTGTAGTCTTTTGATTGATTATACTTGCCGCACCCAATGCGGATATCGGCTTTATAGAGGAAGTGATCAAGTTGATTTTGCTACATTTTAATTAAACTAAGTGCCCATATAAATGTTATCTGTTTCGAAAAAAAGAAAGCTCATGGATGAAAAGAGATTTTTTTAAAAGTAAAATGGGATGATTTATATTTTGTCACTGAGGTTAGCGGTAAAATTCAATGTCTCGTTTGTGAACAGACGTTGGCTGTTCCAAAGGAGTACAATGTACGTTGGCTTTACGAAACAATGCACCATGAGAAATATGATGTGTACGTTGGCATTACAAAACAATGCACCATGAGAACTATGATGTATACGTCGGCATTACGAAACAATGCACCATGAGAAATATGATGTGTACGTCAGCATTACAAAACAATGCACCATGAGAAATATGATGTGTACGTCAGCATTACAAAACAATGCACCATGAGAAATATGATGTTTACGCGGGCAAAGTTAGAGAAGATGAAGTTATGCAACTTAAATCAGCATTATAAATATAAAGAAGTTTATTTACCTACATCAGTCAATCCAACGAAAATTCACATTAAATAAAATTTATAAAGTACTATGTTCTTATTATGTTGTACTTTTTATTGACTTTTTATCATTGTAAAATTTATGTTCCGGTGATGCGGCCCTCGGGTTACTTTACAAGTCCTCATTTGGCCCTCAGAGCGATCTGAGTTTGAGACCCCTGGTTTATTGAGTTACTCTTAAGCCATTCTTTAGCCGGGGGATAAAGGTCAACTGTCCTAGATATAGGTTGAACATAGTCTGTTTTTAGAGAAGAGTGAGTGTGGGCTACATAATGCCATTATGTGACAGTGATTCCAAAGGCAACACTAATTAGTCTGCTCATTGTGTTAAGTTAAATAAGTTCCCCACTAGATTATTGCAATGGGAGTTAACTAGTCTGCTCGTCATTGTGTTAAGTTAAATTATCTCCCCACTAGATTATTGCAACAGGAGTTACAAAAGTGATGGAAGGAATAGGCTAGGATGTGGGACTGTTATTAGTGTCGCTATAGAACTTCTAAAATGAAAATCTCGATAATTAATACTATAGCAAGGTCATATAACATATCAAGTAAGAGCATGACACAGCAGTACATTTATTTAGAATTTAGAGATACACCATTCCACTACATGTACTGATAACAAATGTACTGTGACCAGATCACGATGTGTGTTCCTCGACCACGAATATTGAAATATTGACAAGAACAACAAAATCTCAAAAGTTATATGGCAGCAGATGACAACAAATACTCTGAAGAGATGTTTCTTTAAAAAAAAAAGCCAAAAAAAGCAGTTGGGCCCAGGAAGACAAAGCTTTTGAGATTTTGAGATACCAGAGAGAATGGGAGAGACAATGGAGAGAGAAGGGGAGAGACAATGATGGGGGGAGGAGTGGTCTTTGGATCTCTCTCTTCTCTCGCACGCACACACACACACACACACACACACACACACACACACACACGCACACACACACACACACACACACACACACACACACACACACACACACACACACACACACCTTCTTCCCTTCCTTAATCTAAATTCACATATAATCTTAGACGTCATTCGATCGCGGAATTGCAAAGATGCTAGCAGCATCAGTTACGACCCTTATCAAGTAACAACCAACAGAGTTGTGCAAGACAAGAATCGACAACCCCAAGAGGAGATAATTGACACCATTTTGCGTAAAAGAAGAAATTGGAACATTCTCTGCTGTCTGCAATGGCACTAATGTCATCGAAAGAAACAAACAGATGTGATGTGCCACTAAACCGACGGTCCAACAATATTCAGCGATCGTCATTTTCGTTTACTCGTGCCAGTGTCACCACCCAGCCAGTTATGCGCATTCGTTTGCTGAGCTACAATTCTTTAAAATAACTTTCGGAGTCATTCATTCTCCCGACGACCCCAGACACAGCCGGCAAAAAATAAAAAAATAAAAAAAAGATGTTATTATGGTATAGAGAAAAAAAAAAGAAGTGAAATTTTGTGATCTAACAGCTAGGTTGTAAATGTATACAATTGTATAGAACGTGGATGGTTCCTACTTTACACCGACCAGAAATGGGTAATTTTTTTCGCTGAAGCATACGATACCCTGGACCAATAAATTTGCCGAAATGAGAGAATTAGTCGGAATGACCAGAAATTGCAAATTTCTCTTGAACCGTCTGCGTAAAAGTCTCCCATTTCATTCTCTGCAACAATCGTTAAGCGCAGATAAAGTCAAATATAGATCGTTAAAGACATATTTCTTAGATTGTAGGGATGGTGGTGAAGGTGTTGGTGACTACAGACACGATTTTACACCTCAGTAACTAGCAGAAGTCAGAATCGTGAAGCTTCAAATATGTGGCTTCATTTAACAGTACTTCGTGCCTTTATTAAACTTTCACAGTCTTCCTAGATTGGCGCTCTTTCAATACAGTCAATACCAGAGTCACACTTTTCAATACAATCAATACCAGAGTCACACTTTTCAATACAATGTCATAAAATAATTATTCGGCGATTTTTCAATCAGTATATTTATAAATATATATGGCAACTTTAAACTGTTCTTCTAAAATCAGACATACAAGCCCAAATTTCTTACACTTGGTAGAAGAAATTTCTGTTACATCTTAGAATTTTAGATTTAGTTCTTTATGCGATACATACATCAATTGGAAATGGCGGAATTAGTAGAAAGGTGTCTTTGAGCAGCAAAGTGAAGGAGGGTGGCGTCAAACAGACTATAATAAGATTGAGCACGGGGAGGTAACACTGAAGGAAAGTACAGCAAATTTTTAGTCGGAGAGACTCGTCTGAATATCATTTAGTCGCCAGACAGTCATTGGAATTCTTTCCTTCCTGGCGTAAGAGCCAGAAGCAAGGGAAGCTGGTCAGTATTTTACAAACGAAAGCAAAATCATTTAAAACAGAGAAATTTTTTTTTTTTGGCTTCTTACTGTACTGGAAGCGAACAGTCAAAGAGTAATTCTGATGATGCTATGATATTGGAACGCGAGAACTATAAATGTCGGTAAGAACTTATCAGTTTGGATACACGAAGAAAGAAGTTTGGACACGAGAAGAGTGGAAATATGTTTGCTCCGTAGCCCTGCAATAAAATGCTAGCACGCTACAGTACTCGCGGGAAAGGGAAATAACTCATTAGAACACACGTGGAATGAAAAGGTAAGGAGAAGGGCGTCGCTTAAATGCATATTGCATTTGGCTAGACAAACTCTTTGAGAATTTCGCCCGCGCCGATAAATTAATGAAAATGTAAATCGTAAATGGTGTTCACTTGCTGAGTCACGCAATCACCGCTCAGTCAAACTGTTTTGAAATTCATTCGGTCAAATAACGCAGACAAATATTTTCCCTCTGAGTAATAACCCGTGAATCTCTGATCCTGGAAATTTCGGAAATACACAGAGTCCACACTAGTTACAAGTAGGCAAGGAGTAAAACCGTTTGGACACCCTATTTCCCCATCTCTCATCAGATTAGAATATGGAGTATAGTCTATTTCGACTTGCAGTCAATCTGCATTTTGACATCTGAACATGTCGGCAAAAAAATATTTTTGATGAGCGATAACAGGTAATAGCGGAAGATGCAGAGAATCATGGATATGTAGACAAACATATATACACTGATAAAAGCAAACACAAAGATAGATCTATGAATATATAGATTGAGAGATAAGTTGGTGAATGGATAGATTGAGATAGATAGATAGATAGATAGGTAGGTAGGTAGATAGATAGATAGATAGATAGATAGATAGATAGATAGATAGATAGATAGATAGATAGGTAGGTAGGTAGGTAGGTAGATAGATAGATAGATAGATAGATAGATAGATAGATAGATAGATAGATAGATAGATAGATAGATAGATAGATAGATAGATAGATAGATACTGACGTACGTAAACAGACAGAAGGTAAAACTGTTATTCACAGTTTACTGCAGTCGTACCAGCACTGATTTTCAGCAAACGAAATAACAGAATAATCTGGAGCATCTTTGTCCTCAAGCAAGCAAACTTTTGCTCATTAAGACAGCGAACAGAAAGAAAAGCGGGAGTGTAAGTTACCTGTTCGTGCCATGCCTACATGAAAAGAACTATAAATAATGGAATCGACTTTGAAATAAAGCTTGCCATGAAATCTCCGAATGGTATAAAAAGAACTAGGAATGACTGGAGGGAAGGAGATAACTAACCTAAGTTTGGAATAAAAGGTTCAGGACGTGATAGATCAGGAGATAATAATCAGAAAGAAACATCCTGAAATGGAATAGGTTTCAAGATGAAAGTAAACTCGACTTGTAAATAAAAATCTAACTTGAGCACTTGGGAGAGACTGTAACCATGCTCAAATTGATTGACTACCAAAGCCTTTCTGTGCGGGATTTTGTGCCGACAAATCGTGCAACAGACCGTGAGCGGAGTTGACCTGCGTACAAGGCGTGTTTGCATTGTTAGCACTTCGCAGAACTAAGTTTGCTCCTCACTTCCCCTACCCTTTTCCGAGACTGTCTCATTTCCAGTGAATCAGGAGACGTCATCAGACTTGTCAATTTTCATCTGATGCTCCAAGCATCTGTCCTTGTGGAGACTGGGTTTTCATTCGCAAAGCATCAGTCCTCTTAGGATGCCATCCGCTTTGCAAGAATCCCGGGCCACAGTGGTGAGATGGTACAGTGGGGAAGTAAACGAAAAATCGATGCAGGAATAGGCAATACACGGGGAGAGGATGATTAGCATACCGGGATGGTGTGGATGGACCGGGATGGTGTGGATAGACTGACTAGTAAACGAAATGACTACATTTCACGCATGACAAAGAACGTTTACGCAATTGTTTTAAATGGAAGATTGTTAATTTAGTGTTTGTATTGTTGTTAACGGTCGGGCACTTTGCAATGTGACCTTCAAACATACACAACAGACGCACGTTCAAAAGTTGTGTGATTATCGACGTAAGCCGTTTGCACTCTGCTTTTATTTCTGCCGATCACTTATTTATTTCATTAACGAGTAAGGGGAGATAAAAAATTAAAGGAATACATACACGGTGGGCAGAGCGACAGGCAATCGATCTAGTTAGTTGTGTGGAGACCATAGTCACATCTTCTGAGTCAGGGGCGGGGTTGTGACAAAATATGGAAGTCCAAAGGTTAGGGCAGTATATATTTTATTTTTGTCCATACGATCTCTACACACTCCTTTATACACTTGCTAATGGGCAGTGAAATGGTCCGCCAGGCGGTGACCGACTCATCAGTTGATGCAGTCAACTGATGGTGGCATGTTGGCTGTAACTGTAGACTAGCATTTTGAACCCGAATACAGGTTCAAGAACGAGTTAGCAAGCCAAATCTCTACTTTATAAAATAATGCCTAATCTACATTCTAGGGTGCTGGAGAGACAGACATATTTATTTCCAAACAAGGTAAAATAAAAATATAATATTCAGGAATTCTTTAACTCATCTTCCTCGACAAAAAGCATACACATTTCGACAGAGTGTAATTACAATTCTCTTAGAAAAGATGTGTCTAGTATTAGTTCATAAGAACTAGGCTACACATATTCTCACCCCCTCTCCCAACAGTAGGCCTGTACGACTGATCTAATCGATATTTGAAATAAACTTATTTGAAATAAACTTGAGTTTCCACTCAAATGCACTAAAGCATATATCACTCACAGAATAAATAAGCAAACAATATATAAAGATATATACACTTATATACCCACACCCACACTCACCCACCTACCACCACACACATAAATTTCTCTTCATACACGTCACCACTCACGATCACACAAGAATCACACGGGTGCACAATAGTACAATTATAATAACAGCAAACACAAATATTTATTTTTAAAATAATTATTTATTTATTTTTAAAAATAGCTTCAAACCCGTTCTCACAGAAAGGGTGAATTCTTTCCATAAAATTATATTTGATTTAAGACATCTTACACATCTGTTTGAAGAACAAGCGAACGAGAGAAAGATGAAAGAAATAAGAGAAGACTGTTGTATATCGACTTCAGAATCGGTAGGTCCTGTTTCCTCGTGGATTATCTAACGTAGTGGGCACGTAACAGATACATTGTCTGGAAACAAGGATTGGGTAAGCATCACACTCCCATGTCCATAAGGACCAAGCGAACACGGATCAAATGGACGCTGGGGAATGGTTTGCTCGGTTAATTAGACATCACAATGTAACCAGGGAAAACTGAGACAGTGTCTGCACCGGCCGCAGACAACCACTTTGAGAAACATTATTCTAAACCTCTAAAATGTTCAGTTCAGAAAAGCTCAAGTGGTATCTATTACCTTTTCCTGAATATGAATGCGATTTTGATTGGATATGTTTTATTTAAATGTTTCAAATGTATTTAGAATGTGGAATAGTTTGGAAAGCAATCGTAACAGGCGTTTTGCTAGTGTATCATGTAAAACGGGAGATAAGTCCGTAATGCTGTTTTAAGTGAGATAGGAAACAGCTTTGTTGTCAATATTTCGTGTACAGAATGAACTTTCCAGTGAATATTCCAGTCTAAAGAAATGAAAAGAAGCCTTTTTGAGGAAGGAAACCTGTCACTCATTATGATGTCTTAATTGTCCTTACTGCAAGGAGCGGCTGACCATTCTGCCGCGTTGCGCATCGCCGAGTGATGTCACATTTCTACTAACCAGATTTGAGTAAATGTAAAGATCATAGCAGACATTTGGGACACTGTAACAAAGATTGTTTATATCATTTCACAAGAATGTTTAATTAATGCTAGCTGCTCATTCAGCTTATCCTAACAAATACGTAATCATGTTCATAGATGAAGTTTCAAAGTGATAATTATAGTCAATGTACATTACATTTTCAAAGATGGCTGCTGTTGTTTGCATTTAAGTGGAATAATTGTTTATAAGCATAATAAGGAGACATTAAAGCACAAGAAAGCATTTTAGAAAGTGTGTCTATTGAAAAATAACACTTTAAAAATAGCCCTGCCATTGTGGCTTATCAGCAACATAAGAAATGTGATTGCGAAAAGATAACCTTTGGTTCACATTATCAAACAAAAGAACCAAGGAAAGAGAAATAACTCAGTTTGCTCCCAGTGAAATGTTTGCTACTGTACCACCATTTCCAGATATTTTTATTAGGCTTGTATTGTTTATTTCGTGAGATATACGTATAGCACAATTAGTCTATTCCTATAATTGTACTTGACGAACTCCATCACTGAAAATAACGCCACACATGAATTAGTCGATGAATAATGCAGCTATTGAGAGATTCGTCACACTCAAACGTTTCCGGAATGGGATTCCAAATTTTCATAACCCCATTCTCTGCACTTTTATATGCTATTTCAGTTACTAATCGATCTCTTTGAATATTTTTAGATCAGCTCTGAAGTCGACAAAATTATTTGCCTCGAAATTGAGCTGCTTTGTAAATCAATCATTTGCACCTCAGAATTATGCACATCAATTCGCTGCAACATTTTCAAATTCAGTTTGTCAAATATCATACTGCCTGCATACTTTATTACGTTTTCTGTTTCTTCAATTGATCTGAAATTAGTCATCTTAAAGAAAACTGACCATTAGCTGTGTCTTCTAAATCACCTTCTAGATCTTTCATGTGTCGTTTTATGTTAGTGATATTTTCTTTAAAATGGAATTGTCAGTATCATATTTAAAATTAAAATATATCACTGCAATTTTTGTGATTGTTGCTGATTTTTCGAGAAATGCTCTCTTTGTTCTTGTTCCCTTTTATCCCAATGTTTTTTACGAATAGTTTCATAAAGCTGCTTCTGAAGGAATTCCTGCACAACACTGTTCCGGGACGCGAGATGTGTAATGGTTAATCATATTTTTAGATCAAGCCAAACTTTACTCTCTACGGTTTTCGAAAATCTTTACTCATTCATTTTAATGTCATTTTTTGTTTTGGTGGCACAGCTGACATTCTGAGCAGATATCTCGTCCACAAACTTAAATAACAATATAACTTACCGTAATATGTCAAATTTACCAATGTATCATAACCAAAATATAAAATTTCATTTAAATTCACTTTTCTTTCTTTTTTATCATGCAATGATAATATTTTTCATGTTGGACACTGTTTACATTTTAGAGGATATCACTAGTTTATGTTGCCTGGAAAACTTCACCTCGCCGTTTATATAAAGGATAGGTTTTGAGACACGCCAACCATGTTATTATCAACATGACTAAGAATGTATGTGCGCATGCGTACTGACGTAGTTTTAAAGTGACGAATTTTTATTGGCTAATTAAAAATATACAACTAAAATAGTGTGTCCTATTATAGCAGGTATAAATTAATGACATTGCTTTAAAAAATATACTTGTAATTTTTAATTCAGTGATCACGCAGAAAAATACGCATGCTATGCCAAATAACGTTGTTTTTTTTTTTCATAAAACAAATCAATCATATTTACTGCTAAAATAATAAATATTGTCACTGCATTCCCCGCTTGCAAACAAAAAAGTTTTTGCGTGCCACTATTGTTTCGCGTGTCACGAGTTTCCTACCCCTGGACACCGTTAAATGTCTGCCAAGCAAAACAAGAAACGATAGCTCTAGTTTGACTCTCGTGTCTGCAATTAAGTACAAGAGCCTGAATAAGCCTTGCATTAAACTTATCGGGATGGGAGAAGGTTTTAGTAGTAGTGATTGTGCATCTCATTCAAAAGGCGCGGTTTCGATCCCCTAGATCAAGAAGGTAGGCGGAAGCCTTAGTGGATTGATACTAGCCACTTATTCAATAGGGCCGTGGTGGAAAATGCTCGAGAGCAAAATTTTCAGAAGATATGGCATTCGCATTTCATTCAAATGGGTTCGATCCTCCATACGTTTTTCATTCAAATAGGTGCGATCCACCAAGCCCCCTCCCACCCCGTCCTCTTTGGGAGTGAAAATTCTTAACTAAAGAAAGTGACTTAATGTCTAATCCGTCGGATGGGGACACTAAATTTGGTCCCGTGTGCAATAGATGCACACGCTAAAGGTTCCTTGCAATGACTTGTAAATATGAAGGAGTGGGTCGTTAACCAAACACCCAGGACGAAATTGCGCAAAGATGATCCATCGAATGTTTTTCCCTCCCTCCCTCATCAAAATTGCTCTATCCTTCCCATCCAAGACATTATATCTCTCACATTCAGGCGACAAATCTTCCCCGCTGCTTGCACCTGTTCGCGAAATCAGAAAAAAAAATGTTTGGAAGCAAACGTGAAATCTCCAGCAACCATCTCGAAGTCTCAACTGGACTCAATTCGAGAAATTACAAGCAACATTTTTGCGGGCCACATAGAACATGTCTCTAGGCCAAGATAGTGTGATCTGTCTTTAATTCGTTGGGGGGATGGGGGAACGAAGAAACGAATGGAAAAACAAAAAAAAAAAGTGTTTACTCAAAATTTCTTTCTATGCCAATAATCGAAAAGACGTGATTGTCGACCACTGTACAAAATAACTCAAGCCAGTACCCAGCTATATGTGAACCTTGACGCTTCCTACTAAAGGCTCGGCAGATTTCTTCCGTTTCTTTCAGACTGTCTGATTCTGCGAAAGCAAGAAGCGAACGCGAACTCTAATAATTAAGAGAAAAATGCAGCCAGTTATCTCCTCATTGCAGAGCAGTACTGGCGGGCCTCAGCTGAAAATTTCACGCTTTGGTGGCGGCTAGCAAAGATTCTAAATGATATGTCATTACAAGTGCGAAGTTTCACTCTTCACTTGAGGCCGTAATGAACCGAATACGTCACGATTTTCGAAAATTTGTCGTGTTAAATGGTTTAAATTCATTTATTTTTCTTTTTTTTTTTTGAGGGGAGGTGGGGTGGAGTTGGTGGAGAGTGCATACAACATATATTTCCATAACTTTTCAAATTTATCCCTCTCGAGTTTGATTTATGGGACAAATGGAAAAAGTTTGGTTACTTCAAAAGGAAGGACAACATCGTCGCCATTTATGCCTTACACTCAATTTAAAAACAGCTTTAATTAAAATTTATGTTTCAATAACAGCAACATTCATGGAATTTTAGACCATTTTTTAATTGGTTAAAGATAAATGATTAGATAGAAAGATAGATAGATAGACAGATAGATAGATAGATAGATAGATAGATAGATAGATAGATAGATAGATAGATAGATAGATAGATAGATAGATTATAAAATATTAAATTGATTTTAAATAGGAATATGTATGTTTGTGTGAACGCACTCAAATTGCCACTTTTAGTTCATCTATCTATATACACAAAATGCATCTAGTTGCAAATTTACACTTACAATTTTAAAATATTTTATTTTCAAACATTATTCATGAATGGTTATCTGAAAGAAATCCATTAAAAATATTGGAATCAAATATTTGTAAATAATATATTGGCATTAGTGAATAGATTAACTGAAAGAAATTCATTAAAAGAACAAATTAATAAAATTAATAAAATCTCTGTAAATAATATATTGTCATTAATGAATAATTTATTTGAAAGAATTTCATTAAAAAATAAATTTGGAATAAAATTTCTGGTAAATAATAAATTATTGTCATTAGTGAATAGTTTAACCAAAAGAAATTAATTTAACAACATTTTCGAATAAAATCTCTGTAACTACTATATTGGCATTAGTGAGTAGTTTAACTGAAAGAAATTCATTAAGAAAATTGAGAGAAAGTCTCTGTAAATAATATATTGACATTAATGAATAGTTTAACTGAAAGAAATTCATTAAGAAAAAATTGGAATAAAATATCTCTAAATAATATATTGACATTTTGAATGGATAGTTTAACTGAAAGAAATTCATTTGAAAACAAATTCGAATAAAATCTCTGTAAATAATATATAGGCATTACGTTAATCAAATAGGTGGGCGGAGAATTCAAAGACAGGATGGTCTGATAATTAAGGCGATGAAATAATGAAAGGTGAGTTTCCTTGATAAAAACAAACAAACAATTTCTGAATTGGGACAGAACAAATCGAGAATTAAATGTCTATACAAGAAGAGAATGTTAACTAAATGCACGGCTAGGAACACTAGTCACACCTTGACCTATGTGAAGATTTATCAAATGAAAATGTTTGAAATGAAGCAAAGAATAAAAAAATACAAATAAGTATTAACCGGAGCAAAATCGTTCTTGTGTACATTAAGATTGCAGCATTAAAGCAACACTACTCCCAAAGACTGAGCAATAAGGTATGCAAAACAACCCCCTCCCCCCAAATGCCATCTTTGCATAGTTTTGCCATGGCTTTACCGTAACTACTGGATAAAGCTGTAGCTGGAAAATCATTGGTCCGTATGACCCTGCATTCCTTGGGCACATTGTGCATACGAACGCCCGCATAAGTGTATCTAAGTGCGGGTGTATATGTATGTATGTATGTGTCTAAGCGTGTAGGTATATGTGTGTATGCATGCATGTGCGTGCACGTTCATATGTGTTTGCGAATGTGCGTATGTGAGTGTGTGAGCTAGTTTGGGTCCTATATGTGCAGGTTAAAGTGACTGTATTTGTACTTTGCACACCACCCTTAAGGGTATGGTGTAACTGAAGAAGGCGTGCGTGCTTTTCTTGTTTTCATTATTCCGTGCTGGGTGCCAGAGCCTGCCCTGCCTTTCAGATGGGCTCCACAAATCGAACGTTGGTCACCTGCCGCCACTTTTAGTTTTCTTCCTGACTCATTTTCTCTTTTTTCCCTCTTTTTTCCTTCTTAACCAACAGCTAATATTACTGCGGCCGCGTTCATTGAAAATAATGTGCTGCACTAGTTGTTAGGAAGAAAGAATTGATAAATCGATTCATCAAGTGACTTTGAAATAGCTAGTCTGGAGCCAAGTTTTATTTGTTATGCTTCTTCGATCGTATGTAAGTTATTTTTATTGTACAAAATTTCCCTCACTCTCTCTCTCTCTCTCTCTCTCTCTCTCTCACACACACACACACACACACACACACACACACACTCGCAGAGACACAACACACAACATTCAGACACACAACAAACACACAATACACTCTCACACACAAACTTGAAAACACACATTCTCTCTCACATTCAAACACACACACACACACACACACACACACATACACACACACACGCACACACACACAAACACACACAAACACCACACACACACACATATGAACACACAATGTTAGGCATGCAGGTGTTTCAGATACAGTCTCACAAATAAAGTAAATCGTGACGTTTGTTTCTCGAGTTCGCGCCTTTTGAAGTGTTAGTGTGTCTTCTTTATGCTTGTGAAATCAGCTGCTTTGTGACAGTTATGTGTGTTCCTACTTAGACGGTTTAATTATTAAACCTTTGTTAATTCAGCGGTATTATCATTATAGTATCATGTAGTCGATAAGTGTGTGTGTGCGCGTGTGTGTGTGTGTGTGTGTGTGTGTGCAACTGGCCGTAAAGTATGTATCAGACCCCAAAGTAACATGCCCACTACATAATGACCCCAAACTAATATGTCGCTATATATTGATCCAAAACTAATGTGCCCACTGTATACAGTGGACAAATTAAAGAAATATGACCTCTGTATTGACCCCCAAATGATAAACCCACTGCATAATGAATCCAAATATTATGCATGCCATTTAATGACTCAAAATAATATTTCCACACTATAATGACCCCATACAAAATGCCGCAACTGATCCCTTAGTAATAAAGCTAAGTACAGGACCCCTAAAGTGACGTCATTAGTTTTGCAGACTCCATTTAAAATGCTAATATTGTACAACTGACTTCAAAGTAAAATGCAAAACTGTACATTACTAATTAAAATTATTAAAATATTTATCTGGAACGTAAGCTGTTTCTGCTTCTTCGACGAAGTAAATATCTTCTAAAAGATTATACACACATTAAAAACAAATTCTCTATCCATCAGTCTCTCTCTTTCAGTTCTTGTTTTCTGCCCTTGTCCTCTCCCCTTGTCCTCTGCCTTTGTCCTCTGCACTTGTCCTCTACCATTGTCCTCTGTTTTTTTCTCCATCACCGTCTTTCCACCGCTTTTTTTCTATTCTTTCATGTCGTGCATCAGTCTTGGATCTTTTCTCCCTCTTCCTTTTTCCGTCCCATCTTTCTCTCTTATACTGTAAACTTACTGTAATAATTAAATATACAGCACTCATGTATTTTAACGCCATGGATTAACGTTTTATGACATGGTGTTTTCCTTATTTAATTTTATCTAATACTTAGGCGTCACTTCCTCGAACAATAATGACAATAATTATGCCAAAATTCCTGATGTACTTTTTGTTATGCAAATTCACACAATTCACACAATTCATTGCTGCTTTGAAAAATTAAAAGAACTCATAGTGAATAGTCCTAGGCAATTACGGCGAGTATATGCAATCTATAATCCTTGTATTTCGTATTCCAGTAAAGGAAGTGAGGGGAATAATTGCCACTCATAAATAAAATGGTAATGTGGCATTGCATATAACATCCAATCAGATCTTCGGAGCGAAAGAATATCTTTCCTTTCTTTTTCCTGTTCTTCAAAATAATTGGAAGTTTCTTTAAGACTTTAAAGATAGCACATATTTGCTTTTCTGTAATTTCACTTACTTCTGATTATGTCTTCGATGCTACCATTCAGATGACGTATTTGTGTGCGCTGAAAGCGGAAACTATTCTTGCCATTGTTCGATTATTTTTCTTACTGTCAATGTAGTATTTCAACCTACGCCCACTTTTACTTTTGTTCTTGTTTAGAACACGGATATTTTAATATTCTTTCAAAAAAACTGTATAGCTGGTGATTGATCTGTAGCACTCGAAAGCAATAGTTCTAGTTGTAAGTGTCGAATTGGTTTAACACTAGAGTAGAGAATATACTAGAAATCGCTAATGTAATGCAAACCAGTTCCAACTGGATGAATAGATTTATTATCCAATGATTTTGATTTATGAGAACGAGACCACCAATGGGCTGAGATCAAAAGTTTGCCTGCTATAGAGAATTGTCTAATCATTTGAATTTGGTGTGAGAAGAAGTCTGTTCATGAAAGGCTGCCTTGGTAAATGGTGATTTAACTGACTGACTGAAAGAAAATGGACTTAAGAAATATTTCATGCATTTTTGCTATTGATATGTTGCACGTGTATTTTACATAGAGAAGTATTATGTGAGTAGACTATTATTTCTACAATTGTTTGTACTATGCTCGGTTATAGTATTCTAAACACTTGATATTGTAATGAAAGAAACGCTCATAAAATATCATGCAGTATGCATGTAACTGGCTAATAAATAATGTTGCAGGAATCTTTCAGTTGAGACTTGAATGTAAGAAAGAATGGAGGTAAAGATGAAAAAACTGGAAACTTAGTATTTGTTCCCTAATTATATTTTTGCATGGTCAATGCAGCCTTTCCATGTATTATATGAATCTCCTTGTTTATTGATTAGAACTCACTATTATGACCATGGTAGGTGTGGAAAATATCTACCACAGTGTTTATAAGTGTAAGGAATACACTGCACTCCATTAATGTATGATGACAAGATATGCTAATGAGCAATTTCTGGTGCAGTGAGGTTACTGGAATTCTCTACAATTATTGCTCTACGTGAGGGAGCTAAACGTGACAAAAGAGTGCCCAGGTTAAGTCTCGAGATAATAATCAGTGTTGTGCAAAGTGAGGAGAGAATCCCATGAAATTGACAATATTAAGTGAACAACAACTTGATTGCTTTCTTGCCAGAAAGCATATGAAAGATTATTGAGACAGTGCCTAATTCAGGCTATGTAAAAGCTATTATCGCTTATCTCTAATAACTCCATTTCTGCTCTCTGCTAAGAACTATCATGTGATTTGTATTGACTCGAATCTATAGAACTATATTTTGGGATATAAGACTGTTTAGTATAACAATTTTTTGAACATGTTATTCAAGATATTGATGTCAAGTAATTGTTTTCATTGTATTTGCTATATGTAATTTGATTGTTGATTTAACAAATGTATTGCTAAATTTATTGGCCTTCTTACACTTATTGATAACCTTATGCTGGAGAAGAAAGTGGGTGGGTTGGGGCTCACTAAATATAGATTACAAACGGATTTGTCTTCTCCTTTAGTACACATTTTCCCATCTACGGAAATATTGTGTGATGGTAAATGTTTGTCTTTAATATTGTGGAAATAGAGAAAACGTTTACAGCACCAGCTGAGAGAGACGAGTGGTGTCTGCTGGAGAATTATTAATAACATAAATTAACATAAATTAACTTGTGATTAATTATGGACAATTAATTATTATTATTATTATTATTATTAACTATTAACTAGGTGGCGTAGGCGTCACACATACATAGCTGTTAGACAAAGTAAATTTGGAAATGTTTAAGAAGGCGATTTGGCTAATTTCGAGATGCAATTGAATGATTTACAAAGGAGCTCGATTTAGAAACAACAATTTGTCGGCATACGTGCCAGACTAGACACCGTTGAAAGAGATCAGTTCTGGATAAATACAGAAAATTGCAGAAAATGAGCTTTTGAAATTCTGGAATTCTATTCCCAAGACTATTGACTGTCTGAAAAAATCCCGTAATGATAGGTATTAAGAGTATGTTCATTGACTAATTTATAAGAATCATTGCTTTCAGTGACGGTTTGTCAAGTCTAAATTTAGGAGCAGACATACTGGTGACAGTAGTTGTGCATGTATAGCCCTCAACATAAGCTAAGCTAAGCAAACTTTGATATGAAATGTCTCTTATTGATGATAACGCCGCAAAAGTCTAAGAGTAAAATTTTCCTTTTCGTGATGGCGAAATTATATTTTATAATATAAGTCAAAGCATATTTCAGGTTCATATTTTTTATGTTGCTTATGCATAATAACAATACTATATACAAATGATATTATTTTTGAAATGTCTATTACAAAATATTGATTTAATAATGTTTTCCACATGCCTTCAAAAATGTTCCAATGATTTCAGTCTCTGTGTTTGTGGCAGAGTAAATGTTCCTCTCCCTATTTTAAAATTTAATTGTTATATAAATCGCTAAAGTGTCAGAGTAACCAGACCTTGGCCACTCCTAATGAAGGTATTTTTGAAAGTGTCTGAGTTGGATCAAACATTGGCTAGAAATTGCTGACGTAATGCAAACCAATGAGTAGTTTTTATTAATCCAATGGTTATGATATACAAGAACGAGACCAGCCAATGGGCTGAGATCTAAAAGTTTACTTGCTGTAGAAAATCTACTCTCTAATCACGTTTGAATTTGGAGGCGGTGAGTTAGCTGATGGCGAGTTAGCTGACTGATTGAGAGAATGGACATAGAAATATTTCATGCATTTTCGCTATTGATATGTTATATTTGTGTTTTAATAAGATGTATTATGTATTATTTCTAAAATATTTGAACTAAACTGCTCATATATTGTGTACTAATCACTTGACATTGTTTTGATATGTTGTATTTATTAAGCGGCGTGCATGTATCAGGCTAATAAATACCTTTGAAGGAAACTGTAAGTTGAGGCTAGAATGTAAGGTAGAATGGAGTTATAAGTAGGGGAACAATGTTTTTCAGCATGCAACGTGGAGCTGACGTAATAACTGCTAAAAATAACTTGTGTCTTTGTGCAAAAGTGCGGGGAAGGACTATTGAGACAGCAGTTAAATAATTTATATAAACCTATTTTCGTTTAACCCTAATAAGTCCATTTCTGTTGTCTGATAAGATACTGTGATTTGTATTGATTCTAATGTTGAATTGTATTTTTAACACAAAGACTGTATAAACATAAAATTATCCTAATGTGGGTTTGTGGAAATATCCATGTCAAATAATCTATTTCATTGTATTTGTCATATGTATATTTGATTGTTGATTTAATACATTTATTGTTAAATTTATTGACCTTCTTATGCATATTGATAACATGTTGGAAAAAAATATGGGTGGAGGGGGGGGGGGCTTGGCTTGCTAAATATAAACTGAAAGACGGATTTTTCTCCTTTAGTAAGAAGTTTTCCAATCACAGAAACATTGTGTGACCATAACTGTTGTTTTATGTTGTGGAAGAGAGAAAAAGCGCCCATATATCCGCCAAGTGAGAGAGACCAGTTGTGTCTGCTGGTGGAACATTAATAAAATAAATTAAGATTCTCATCACTTGTAATTAGTTTTGGATGGTTAACTAATTAACAATAATAATATCCATTAACTGAGTGGCTTTGGTGTCACAGTGTTGTAATTGTGTTAAGAGCACAACAGTGAATATATGCAAATATGCAAATAAGTCTAATTTCTTCTTTATAATATGTCCATTATTATTCTTACTAACTTATGCATTTTAATTCATTGAGCCAATATTATTAATGACATGTGATTCCTAAAACTGTTTCATTTAGAACAATTCAGAAGAACTATTGATCGTCTAAACGGATTTCTTTAAGAATGTTTCCAAGCATATTGTTCTCCTCCACAAAATAATAAAATACAAATATAACAATAATGAATAATAATGTGCTGCTCAAAATTACCGTGAGCATGCGAGATATTTTTTTTAAAAAGAAGTGTATCGCCAATTTGGGCATACGCTATCAGACATGTTCGCCTCTCCGCCTTAGTCATCAAGCAATAATACGACCCTTGATGAGGGTGTCATCGTGAGTGTTAGGAGTTATGCATAAAGTTTGTGCCGATTGTCCTAAAAGTAAATAACTTTGCACTTGAAGGCCTCGGCTAGCAGACTGCAGAATTCAGAAGGCAAATGCACTCAGCACGAGTCCTGAAGCACAATACTATGAGGAAATAGACTTTAATACTCTTATCATTCTTTCTTTCAGTCAATAGTTTAAAGAGAGGCTGTGTGTGTTTTGCAATCTAGCATTAGAAAATTACTGCCGCTGACATTTATGTTTTAATCTTTTCATGTGTGTGTGTGTGTGTGTGTGTTACTGATTTTGTTTTTAAATGAACTTGATGCAAATTGCGCAAAATGTGTAATGGCATTTAGTCTCCATTTACTAGATTTCGTTTCTTTCCAGAATTTAAAAAAAGGCCACTTAAGTAATTCCAATATTTCACTCCGTAAGGCTAATCCAATCGTGGCTCAAGTGGACACCGTTAGCACTGAAAGGCAGCCATAATTTAAACCAAAATGACTAGCATATTTCTAATGGTCTTTCAAGTGATTCTCACAATCCCTTAGACAAATGGACGTACTTTGAAAGGAAGGGGAAAAGGCGGTGAAGTGTCTAGGAGACAGATAACGATGGATATTTTCTTTTTAAAAAATGAGTACTCAACGGTCTTTTACCTCTCTTTTACTACAACAAAGGGAGATCACTCAACGTTCGATTTATCGTTTTGCGGGATGGTACAAGGAACAAGATCAACGACATAATCGATGGATAGGCCGTAGTCAGGTCACAGTAACTTAGAGAACCCAGACCCATTTGTTTGGTGTGAACAGTGGACATTCAAATGGGGAGTGGGGCAGTCCTATATGTGAAACATTATTTGAAGTTACCCACTCACTCACTCACTCATTTCCTAAAAAGGAATTTCCAGAACTGGAAACAAACGACTCGCGAATTCGATGCAAGCATAGCTCCCTCCCACTATTTCCATTCACAGTCGGTAACTTCCTTGTCTGCCAATGGGTGAGTGATTAGATTTCTGGTAGCATGGGCCCGATAGATAGCCAGGTCGGTACTGACTGCTGTTTCTAAAATTCCCAACAATTATTACTAACGTTAGACTGTACTTCATTTGGACAAAAGTAAATAAACATAAAAAGATGTAAACACAAAATGAAACCCCAAATAAGTTTGTTTTGTCTTTAAGTCATTAAAAAAAATGAACACTGCAAAATGTATAGTTTGCACACAAAAGTACTATTCATTAGGCCAATGATCGATATGTCGTGATGCCCTTGTCAACACCTTTCAGTAACAAAGAAAAAAAATATTATAATTTAGTCTACTCCGAAAGCAAGTTCAATCGATAAATGAATTAAAATAGACTTAACTATTTTCTCTGCACGTTTTTGTTTTGTTGCCTAATGCGCAATGTACGTAAAGGAGATCGAAAAGCAATGACGTCAATCTACATCCGGTTTCATACTATGTGATGAATGATTCGAATTGCTTGGTTACGCATCTGCTTTGGCTAAATTGAAAATAACCACATTTTCCCCATTATCCTGTTACTTTTCAGTTACTTTGAAAACTCCATTATTAATATCAATAAGTCAATCAATCAATTAATCATTCAATTACTTTCTTTTCTCTTTTTTGTAATGTGTGTTTTTTAGTGTGCATGTCAAACAAAATTAATGGACAGACAAATGGACAACGGATTTTTAGCAGATAGACAAATAGCCAGACAGGCTGGCAGAGAGATAAGTTCAAATCAGATCGGATTAGATGAGATTGTACTAGTTGGACGTATAGACAATGGGTGATGGTTGGTTGGATGAACATCGTCCAAAAGATTTCCCTACAGTAGATGGAGTTAAAGTCACTACATTTATGTGTGTGTTCAGTGTATTTCGATCTGTTCAATAGGCTGAATGAACATATTGGACACAAACTACTCAACTGGACAGCATATCCAGTAGAAATGAAGGTACGCATTGGCACCGACGCTCATGTACACCTACACACACACACACACACACACACACACACACACACACACACACACACACACACACACACCTACACAAACACATACACACACACACACACACGCAACTGAAACAAGATGACAATTTTCCCAGGCAAATTCGTGTCTTCATTGTATCTTGTTATCGTCACCGGCGCTTCGTTTGTGCTAAAGACGACTGAATCTACCTTTTTTGCATAGCGAATTTGACTGAAAAAAATAAGAAAGAGATATTTAAATATTGCCTGAGGGTTTTTTCCTTGTTTTTTCGTTCTTTCCATTTTCATCCTTAACTTTTATTCTTTTCTTTTCTTTTCATTTTCTTAAAAATAAATTTAAAATTCTAATAGTTAAGGCTGACACGCAGTGTGCCAGAGATCTCCTTCCTGAAACCAGTGTCTGAAATCTATTAACTATAATATTGATCTATTTCCTTGTGTAAATGAGGTTCCCCCCAAAAAAAATTATATATGAGTTAAGCATTTGTTATACATAAATTCGCATATGTGCTATGCAAGAAATTGTTTAACAGGGTCACATGGACAACAAAACTATGTACATACAAGCGATTATATTTATACACCCATTGCCAAGACATCCATTAGACAAAAGAACTCTGTACATACTAACAAATATATTTATGTTCCCAGTGCCAGGACATCCATTAGGCAACAACAGAAAAAGCAGTACAGACTGACCAGTCAGTTGATATTTCTTGTTCATAGACAGCCATTAGACAATAGAGAGCAGTGCGTAATGGCTGATGCGATTGTCACAAGACAACCAATAGAATTACACACTAGAAAGGGGGGGGATGTTATTCATCATGCAAAGATAATCATTCGACAACTGAAACAGTACAAATAGCGGCTAAGTTTATATTCCTTATTCAAAGACATCAATTCGACAACTGAAAGCAATACAACTAGCGGCTAAGTTTATATTCCTTATTCAAAGACAACCATTAGACAATAGATAGCATTACTGAAGAACCAGTAAGTTTATATTCTCTAATACAAAGATAATCTTATCCCAGTCACTATATAACGTCAACTCTACAATGGTACAGCTTCGATCTAACAATTAAAATGTAAATAGAGGGAAAGTGTGCCAGAGTAAATTTTGCTATCCCTACTTCTTTAATTGTTATATAAATTGGTAAATTTCAAAGTGACCCGACCTTTGGCACTGCTTGTGCTGATATTTTTAATTGTCATAGATGGAAGTAAACAACTCAGGTGTAAGATAAGTTGGAAACTGCTGATGTAATCCAAACAAGTTACAGCTGGACGAGTAGTTTTTATTATCCAATTGTTAAGAGTTACAAACATGAGACTAGCAAATGGGTTAAGATCAAAGGTTTACTTGCTGTAAAGAATTCTGTTGTCTATTCACTTTGACTTTGAAGTGGAAAGAAATCTGATCATGAAATATGACCATTAACTTAATGTGAGTTAACTGACTGATTGTGAGAGAATGGACTTAGAAATATTTCATGCATTTTGCTACTGATATGTCATACTTGTGCTTTACGTAGAGATGTATTATGTGAGTAGACTATTATTTCTCCTAATTGTGAACTATGATCCTTATAAGTAGTATGCTAAGCACTTGACATTGTTTCTAGTAAACCTGTTCATAAACTATTATGCTGTGTGCATGTATCGGGCTAATAAATACTGTTGCAGGAAACTGTATGTTGAGACTCTTACTGTATGTAAGAGTGAATGAGTTAAAGATGAATAAACTGGAAACTAAGCATATGTTCCCTGATTATATTTTACAGGGAATAAGCAGCCTTTCCTTGTTTTACCGGAATCTTCCAGCTGATTCATAAACCTCTATGACTGTGGTGGACATGAAAAGTTTCTACCCTAGTGTGTAAGTGTAAGGAATACACTGCACTCTGCTGATGTATGGTGGCAAAGTATGCAGACTACATCATGGAATTTCCGGTACAAGGACATTACTGGAAATTGCTACTATTGTTGTTCTCTTGAGAGAGCTAACACAGTAGAGCACCAGATTAGCCTTGAGAGAATAGCAGCTCAACAGTGTTCTACAAACTGTGAGGGAAACGCATGGAATTGACAGTAATAAAATGAGCAATAAACTTGTGACTGACAGTAATAACATGAACAATAAACTTGTGACTTTGTTGTGAAAAGTGCATGAAAGACCATTGCAATTTCGCCAATACAAGGTTAGGTACTATTATTGCTTATCTCCAATAACTCCATTTCTGTTCTCAGATAAATACTATCCTGCAATTTGTATTGACACTAATCTGTTGAATTGTGTTTTAGGATATAAGACTGTATAAGTAATAAAATTATTCGAACATGGTTTTGTGGAAACATTGATGTCAAGTAATCATTTTCATTGTATATGTTATATGTATGTGTGATTGTTGATTTAATAAATTTATTATTAAATTTATTGACCTTCTTACACATATTGATACCTTATGTTGGAGAAGAAAGTGGGTGCATGGGGGCTCGCTAAATAATGACGAAAGTCGGATTTATCTTCTCTG